>ML337286.1:0-21863 GCA_005239505.1 Nicotiana paniculata | reverse complement strand
ATTTACATCATCCTTCTGAATTTCATTACGGGACATAAAATCTCGAATGTCCTTCAATGTCACGCCCTTAGACTTGCCAAAATATCGTTTCAAAATCGTGCTCTCTCGTTTAGATGGTTTTTCAACATTATATGCGGTGATCCCAAACCGCACATAATGTGAAAGTCTTCAAGGGTGAACGATACATTATGACCAAAAATCTTGAAAATAATGGAGTCTCGATCATTGGTGAATATTCGAGAAAGACACAAGCAATGAACCAACTTCATGTTGCATTTGAAGTTCTCCATAGCCAAAATATACCGAAAAGTACCATTAGTTAGCTTATCTTCTTGTGCAGGAGTCAAGAAAGTTTTGATTAAACTCTTCAAATCGTGGTTATCCTTCCAGTAAGAACGACAGTTAAACCAATCTCGAAACTCAAAATATATTTCCCCTGCTCTTGTAGGAAGAACAATACGGACTGAAGGACCTTTTGATAGTGTACGGTTTTTAGATGCTTTAGCTACTGGAGGATTTGAAGGTGTTGTAGGATTTGTAGAAGCCATCTGTTGAAAGAAAGTAAAAGATATCAGTTTAAAACTTCAACTCAAAGAAGACAAACTCAGCAAATATAAAACAAAAACTTCATCTCCTAAATATGCTGAAGTTCACCAAAACAAAACAAAAAACGTCAGCTCCCAATATGTTGAAGGGTCACCAAAACAAAACAAAAACTTCAGCTCCCAATATGCTGAAGTTTCACCAAAACAAAGGAAAAACTTCAGCTCCTAAACAAAAACAAGTTGAAGTTCACCAGTTACAAAATACAAAACAGACACACACGTTCAAAAACTTCAGCATATCACCAAAATAAAACAAAAAACTTAAGCTCCCAATATGCTGAAGTTCACCAAAACAAAACAAAAAACGTCAGCTCCCAATATGTTGAAGGGTCACCAAAACAAAACAAAAACTTCAGCTCCCAATATGCTGAAGTTTCCCCAAAACAAAGGAAAAACTCCAACTCCTAAACAAAAACAAGCTAAAGTTCACCAGTTACAAAATACAAAACAGACACACGCGTTCAAAAACTTCAGCATATAACCAAAACAAAACAAAAAACTTAAGCTCCCAATATGCTGAAGTTCACCAAAACAAAATAAAAAACGTCAGCTCCCAATATGTTGAAGGGTCACCAAAACAAAACAAAAACTCCAGCTCCCTATATGCTGAAGTTTCACCAAAAACAAAGGAAAAATTTCAGCTCCTAAACAAAAACAAGCTGAAGTTCATCAGTTACAAAACACAAAACAGACACACAAATTCAAAAACTTCAGCATATCATCAAAACAAAACAAAAACTTAAGCTCCCAATATGTTGAAGTGCACCAAAACAAAACAAAAAACATCAGCTACTAACCAAAAAAGAAAACAAAACATCACCTGCTAATATGCTGAAGTTAACTAGTTACAAAACAAAAAACTTCAGCAAAGCACAAATTTAACACCAACAATTAAACACAAAAACAAAAAACATCAGCTCCATAAAATTAAGGTATATATGACAAAAATCACTATAGAACTAAACCCTAACAAACTATCGAACATGAATATCACAAAAACAAATAAAACCCTATAGAACATGACTATCACAAAAACAAACAAAACCCAGAAATTAAATCGTAAAGTTACTGCAATGTACTGTGATTATACGTAACATTGTTGGCGAACAAACAGTTGAAAAAACAAAAAACAATGACGATAACCGTTTGATTTCGTAAAAGCGAAGAACGAGAGAGAGAGAGAGAGAGAGAGAGAGAGAGAGAGAGAGAGTATTTGCAAAGTAGAGGACTGGGTTTACTTGAAGAGAAAATAGTCTTTTAATAAAAAAAGGTAAAATTATCTTTTCGAAAGATTTTTAACAAAAAACAGGTACAGGTGCAAACATAAAACAAAGCGGCTACAGGTTAAAAAGAAGCGCCTAAATAGGACGCCCCGTGCAATTTTTACGAACTTAATGGATATTAGAGAATTTAGCAGCCTAATGATAAGTTCTACCCTATTTTTTAAGTGCGTACGGATAAGTCTTAATTACCATCCAATTGAAATGGCTACCGCGTACCAATCTTTTATTAAATTTATGTTATTCCTAAATAAAGTAATATATCAAATTGTACCAAAAGAGAGTCAACACTGTATTATTGTATAACTGTACAATTTTGGACACACTTTTATTACGTTCTTTTAATTTAAACTTTCAAATAAGGTAAACCCCACCAATCCTTTTCTTCAGTAAAAAAAAAATTGAAAGCCAAGGTAAAAAAAATGTTCAAGGCCGAAGACTGAACAATACAAATATTACTAAATGCAGTAAAAGCAGTGGTTAAGACTTGACTCTTCATTCAATTCCGAAGAAGGAAATAAAAAAGAAACATTACAATCAAGTGCTCATAACACTGTTTTTTTTTTTTTTTTTCCTTTTAAGTCCTAGCCTGGACCAAAGGCGAAGACAATGGAGAGTGAGGAGAATTTATAAAATCATCCAATTTTCTGAACGATAAACTAATCTCCAATTTACTCCTCCGACATTGTAATTTCTTGACTCCTCCTTCAATCCCTTTACGTTTAATCACAAAGTTATTAATCCTTCTTAATGCAATCTTCATAGTTTCATCATCCATATTTGCAAAACATACTCTAAACCAACCAGGCTCTGAACAATGAAAAGAACAACCGGGTGAAACATTGAGTTTAACTTCATTAATAATTATTCGCCAAAGTTCGAGTTCAGATTCAAATGTTGGTTCCTTAAGAAGCCTTCTCAAATCCATCCATATAAACAAACCAGCGTTACTCTTCAATGTGTTAATTCCCACTTGTGCAAGTCCTTTAGTAAACATGCCATGTCTTTTTTGTAACCTTTCACTACTCTCAGTAATGAATTTCGTAACGAAATTTTCGTCCGATAGCATGTTTGAAATCAAGAATTGAGTTTGCGTTGAAACTAGCCCGAAACTTGACATTTTTCGGGCACAGTTTGTTACAACATCGTTGTATGAGTAAATAATCCCGACCCTGAATCCAGGAAAGCCCAAATCCTTTGACAGGCTATAAACAATGTGTATTAAATCGCGGTCGCATTCAACGTCTTCCTCCATTATTACTTCAGAAATGCTGATGAAATCGGGCTTGTTAAATATTGTGGCAGCGTATATTTCGTCGCATACGAGGTGGATGTTTTTCTCGTTAATGAACCTTACTATGTCTTTTAATGTTTCCCTGTCTAAGATTGTGCCCAGTGGATTAGATGGATTGTTTAAAAGCAATCCCTTTACGGTAATATTGGATTCTTGAGCTTTTTGGTATGCAGCTTCTAAGGCTTCTTTTGTGACCTTGAAATTGTTAGAGCTTTCACAAACAACAGGAAAAAGTTGCACCCCAGTTCGCCACCTTAAATCTCTGTCAAATCTGTAAAAAAAAAAATTTGAAAACACTTTAGTACTTCAATATTTTGTCTATTTGTCCCAGAAAAAAACTTAAGGAGAATTTCCTTCCGGGTGCTGAAGACAAAATAGAAAACCATGCATGTTACACTATCCGTCCTGTAATTTGTTTGGTGGTGTTTGATCGAACACGAATTTAAGTAAAAAAAACAAAGGCTTCTACATGAGAATTAACTATGTTTAATTAAAATATCAAAAGTATATCGTTATTACTAATGTAGAAGTGGTACTATTTGTTTATGCTCCAAAGAGGCATACTATACATTAATATAGGAGTTGGTACGAAGAAAAAGTAAATATTTGAATATAGAATGTTGTTAATCTTTTCTGGATTAAATAAAATAAAATAAAATAAAATGAAGTCGTGGAGGAAAGCAGTTTCGGTTTATTCATAATGCTAGGGTTTGGGGTGAATGACTAAGGTATGAAAATCACTCTCTAAGAATGAAAAAAATCTTGGTAGAGAGCGGTTCTCCCTTTAGTGTAGGCTTTATGTGGCGCGAATTAGTGGAGACGGCCTATAGGATACTGGACACCGAAGGAGAAAGCAAAAGAATTCTAAGATATTAGATGGTGCTTTACCCTGGATAATAGGGTGTAGGAACCAGAAATGCCTCTCCAGGATCAGCCAAGCAGAAGGCCAGTAATTCGTGAGCTCCAGTAGCCCCTCCACTCATAACTATGCGCTCTGGCTCAAATGTGATTTTGTCTCCTCTCACTTTTTCCATGAACCTTGCAACAGCCTGCACATATATATATATATATATATACAACACTGGTGGGAAAAAAAAATAAAAGTTGATATAATAATTTTTCAGTTTTTAGTTCATACACTTCGGAATTCTGGCAAACCATGATAGTCTTGATAAATTGCAATATCCTTGAATTCTTCAGACCCTTCACCTGTGCAAATGGAGGCTTTTGGATTCTTCACCACCCATTCTTGTATTAAATCAAAGCAAAGCTGCAACAACATCAAGAAAAATATAAACCTATGTTTCTGGCAACGCATCGTTTAAACAATATATACTCCCT
This sequence comes from Nicotiana paniculata, assembly GCA_005239505.1. NCBI lineage: Eukaryota > Viridiplantae > Streptophyta > Magnoliopsida > Solanales > Solanaceae > Nicotiana > Nicotiana paniculata. The sequence goes on along the minus strand of ML337286.1, from coordinate 17,343 downwards.
CGGTTTTATTTTAAACGGAAATTAATGTTTGACTCAGCATAGCGTTTTGAAAAAGAATGACTTTTGACACGTACCAAAAGTTCCGTTTTGGAAGCTTGGGGGCTCATGCTTTTAAAAATGACGTAAACATTCTATAGCTATAAAAGTATATGATTAAAGATAATAAAAAATATCTAAATAATATAAAGATAAAATTCTTTATTTTAGAACAGACTAAAAAGAAAAGAGTATCATATCGCATATTACTACTAGCTTTTTCTTGTTACCTGATTTTCTGCAAGACCCATCTGAATAACCCCATCAGAATTTTGTGTTGGATGAAAAGGATCAATTTCATAAGCCTTCCAACCATCAAAATAGGCTGAGTTTTCACCATGCCCATCATTGATTGCTACCTTAGAAAGCAGCTCATTGTCGATGCAGCTTGAAATGAACCCCATCTTCTCAATCTTAATATTATCTTGAAACGAGACAATTGAATAAAAGAATAACAAGAAAATTCTGTAGAATTCAAATCCTTTAGTAGTTTCCAAAATTTGTAGAATGGGATATCTAAGCAGTAATCATGTCCTATTTATAGTTACGTTGTTGTTCACAAGCTCTATTGTTTAATTTAGTAGTAAAGAAGTTTCCATGAAGTAAACGACCTAACCATTCGAAAGCTTTCCCTCTGAAAACCTATTTTAAGATACGCGCGGTGGGCGGCTTACTATGTAATAGTGTGTTAATAACGCACTACTTATGGACTGGACATGGCCCCATCTTTCGTTAATCTCCTCACTTTCCTCCCTACTAAACACAAGTACACTTAGGATATAAATGAAATAAAATAGTACTCCCTCTCATCCCAATTTATGTAATACTTTTTTCCTTTTCGAAATTTAAATTTGGACATAAATTATTTTCATGTTTTTGAAATAAAATTTATATAGTTAAAAACTACGTAAAAAGTACTATAAGTCACAATAATTAATAATTTAGAATATTTAAAATACATATAAAAAGATTACAATCAAAAAATAATTTCTTTGACTTTTGAAATCCGAACGCCTTCACGTGAATTGGTACGTATGGAGTATGATTGATGCTCAACATATGTTTTCAATGTCTTAAAGGTTGGATTATGCTATGGATAAGGGTTCTTAGTTTTTAGTGCCATATAGGTGAATACGGGCATTGCACATCAAATAATATGTGGTATATAACATAAGGAGTTGCTATGCTAGCTGTTCGGTTGGTTTTTAAAAAAAGATTTATCCTATACGAACTAAGAGCATAATATTTTTAAATTTTTTGTAATAGATATTAGTATAACTTTTACACGTACCACACAACAACAACGATAACGACCCAATAAAATTTTACAAATAGTATATGGAGAAGGTAGTATGGAGGAAGACCTTATTCCTACCCCGAGGGGATAGAGAAGTTGTTTCTGATAGACTCTTAACTCAAGAAGAAGCTTTTACACGTACCAGTAGATTATACATCTTATTTTTCGCTTTACTGAAGTGATGTGATAGCGTCAGAAAATTTATTATAAAAAATAAAACTCTTATTAGAACTATATATGTTATATGATGTGATCACAATCATGTGGATCGTGTCTTCATCGTTTTGATTAAATGCACTATGCTATTAACTTTCCAACATTATGGTCCATGCATCATAATCTACTGAAATATACCTTCTGTGGAAAACATTCAGCAGTTTAAAAAGGAAAAATTGTAATAAATATAAATCCGAAAATTAAAGGCTAGTAACTATTGTCTTCTTACACACATATGATATGTTTTGCTTAAAACATAAAGTTGAGTTTAATAAGCCATGTAATTTCCTCCGCGTTGAAACTGCTCATGCTCATGCTCATGCTCATAAATAGGAAAGGGAAACTCGATTGAACAATTTCCATATTAGCAATCTCTCCTAATTCCAGCAACAGATGCGCGGTCGGAGCATCACATGTTTCTTAACTGATATTCACTTACGTATACACTAACATCATAAAGAATATTTATACTACCAACAAGAGTTATCGTGATGCTCCATAACTAGTGATCTCGGGTTTGATCTTAGTGTGATATCGCCTTTATTAGGGAGCACTCTCAATATGAGATTTTTCGAAGCGAATCCAAATTTAGTCGTGTCTCAATGCAGATATCGGACAGTGAGTGAAAAAAATATATTAATGCTTTAGATATATTATAACCTATTATAATAGCTTAGTAGTTAATCATCAATTAATGCCTAATTATAACAAATATTTACCTTTAAATACTTTTTGAATGACCTAGTAATATTTTATAAATTGAATACATAAAATTAAACTCACTTTCATTCGCCATAAGTTTTATTAGCATATAGTAAAAAAATATTTTCTACATAAGGGAAACTATGGATCTCCTAATTAGGCACTGCATTATTTGGGTTCTGGAGGGGCAGGGGGTTACTTTGATATTATTGTCTTTCTTTTTTTGGCCATGAAAGCGTGCACAGAATATTGTGGTTCCCACTTAGGTCTACTTAAATAGTTGTCAACCTTAACTAATATCAACGCGCTTACCTTTTCCACAGCTTATTAATACATTAAACAAGAGTCGATCTTTTGCGTGGACACTTGGATAAGTTTGGCAAAAAAAGAAAGAAAAAATATTAGGTGATAGTATAATTTCGTTTGAGATAATACATAAATGATAAAACCCTCTTCTACTTGGTTCAATTTGCAACATATACACCTAAACTATGTTGTATTTATATTATCTTACGAACTTTTGTTTCAGTGTTTATTAAAACCATGGCACATTTTCACATTTAAAAAAAATTATTCTTCTTAAACGCAAATTTTGACACTTTTTCTAGCCAGATATATATGTAAAAGTTGGATGGAACTTATATTTTGGCGTAATTACTGTTCTAAATTTTAAACGTGTATGGGATAAAATATGTTCATATTTAACGATGGCATGAGAAAGTGACACGTGGAGCCGAAAACAGAAGACAATCAAACACAAAGGCAATGATCTTGTCTGTCATCGGAGAGGATGATATTCATAAAAGCAAAATAAATGCATGTCATCCGGTAGCGTTCACTAAAGAATATTCTATTGCAGCAAGTGCATGATCCGTTACATAGAATATGGCATTTACTGCCCACCATTGCACATTCTTAAATGACCCTCATGATTATCATTAAAGAGGAACTTGATTCTAGGACTTTGTTCCCTAGGTGGAACTATAAATAATGAGTTCTATTATCATTGTAGGGGACGGATTTTCTGACAAGCATACACTATATTTTATCAAAATTAAAGTACAATAACATATTACTTTCTTGTTTATTTATATGGTTCTCACAGCTTCTGGTAGCTTTGCGCCCGAGACTAAGATATTTGTCGTTTCATTTCAATTTCAAGGCTAAGTCTTACATGTTTGTCTAATTCATCTATCATTTTTTGATCAAATTAATTCATTTGTCTATAAATCACGTATAAATTTGACTGTACCGTTTACAGGTAAACAGTTTGGCGCGAACCGTGGGGCATAGACAATCGTGTAATTGAATTTATCTCTGCGTCTATTACTAACTTGTATAAATTTTTAATATAATTTAAAATGGCAGATAATGGTGTTACCAATACGCACCACGTTGAAGTCTAAGGAAATCAGCCTCAGCACGAGCATTCCATCAACATACCCGCAACGAGGGGAACGAGGCCACGCCGGTCCATGACGGCTGATATCTGTGAGATGTTCGGGTGGCAACTCTTGATGATGCTGAAGACGAGTACATCGTCGAAACAGTAAGAATCTTGAAGGAGCAACAAGAGGCCATAATAGGCCATCTCACACGGTAGGATCAGGCATGACGGAATTAAAGAAAGCATGGTCGGGTGCTTCCAACAATGCAAATGGACAAGGTGCAGTTCCTCTCGGTGCTCCCGCGAATCAGAAAACAGAGAGGGTCGATAACAACACCCTAAGGAGCAAAGTCGGCTTTGACAGGGCCAGGGGGAACGGTGGTGGACCCGGTAACAACAATGAGAATGTCATTTTAAAACCGAACTCATGCGATTCATGAGGGAGATAAATCCCCGAATGGATCAAATTTCAGGCGCACCACCGGTGTTGAAAGGGTCGGATTCAAAGAAGTATTCCCTGCTACCGTTCAAACCAAGCGCGGTACCAGAATTAATCCCGAAGCGGTTTAAAATTCCATACATTCCAAAGTATGATGGAAATTCAGATCATTAGGAGCACATCACCCCCTATAATACAGCGGTGAAGGAAAACAATTTAGCTCCCCACGATATTGAGTCAGTCTTACTAAAGAAATTCGGGGAGACCCTTACGAAGGGAGCCTTGACATGGTATTCGCTTCTGCCCGAGCAGTCCATAGACTCCTTTGAGATACTCGTGGGCTCTTTCATCAAGGCCCATGCCAGGTCCAGAACAGTACAAGCCCCAAAGGCTGACATATTCAGGATTGCACAATGAGAGTCCGAGTTGTTGCGGGAGTTTGTGACCAGATTCCAGAAGGAAAGGATGTTGCTACCGGTCGTACCAAACGAATTAGCGGCTAAGTAATTTACCAAAGGTCTGAATCCGAGAAGTTTCGACACTTCCCGAAGGTTGAAAGAAAGTTTTCTCAAGTTCCAGGCAACAACTTGGGCAGATGTTCACAATCGGTACGAGTCCAAGATAAGGATTGAGGATGAGCATCTCGGTTTCCCTACGTCATCCAAGGGTCGGTATCGGGAGAAGAAAAAATAGAAATTGAAAGATGATTTCGACACAGATCGACGATCTTCAAGAGGTCGGTTTTCGCCCTATGAATGGGCCGAAGGATGCGGAAGAGGTTTCCAGTCAACGGATACATTCGCCATCGACTATTTTCTAAGTGGGTTAAAGCAGGTCCTTTAAGAAGATTGGAAAAGGCAAAGTGGTAGATTTCCTGTGGGAGAACATAAATAGCAGATTCGGATACCAAGAGAGATAGCCTTCAACAACAGGCCACAATTTACAGGCGTCAAGGTCACAAAGTTCCTCAAAGACTTGAAAATCAAGAGGATCCTATCATCCGAGCGCAAACGCCCAAGCAGAGTAAACGAACAAGGTGATTATAATAAATCTCAAAAAGAGATAGGAGGCAGCTAAAGTTAAATGGACCGAAGAGCTGCCACAAGTACTATGGGTGTAACGTACAACGACCAAATCAAGCACGGGGGAGACTCATTTCTCTCTTGTGTACGGGGTAGAAGCCATGATCCCGGTGGAAGTAGGGTAACCTACCATGAGGTATTTCCAGGCAAACGAAGAAGCAAATAATGAAGTAATGTTAGTCAATTTGGAGCTGCTCGACGAACGCAGGGACTTGGCGCATATAAGGATGGAAGCACAAAAATATAGAATAGAGATATATTATGATCGAAGATCCAACCTCCATTATTTCAAAGTAGGAGACTTGGTTTTAAGGAAAGTAACTCAGAACACCAGGGAACTCAATGCGGGGAAGCTAGGTCCAACATAGGAAGGCCCTTACTGGGTTTTAGCTGTAACCAGGAAAAGGGTCATACAACTTAGAAAATCAAGATAGAGAAAAGTTGTCAAGAAACTGGAACGTGACACACCTCAAGAGATACTATTGTTGATAAACATCACCTGTACTGAAAGTATGTGCTGCACTCTCTTTTTATTCGTCTAGTTTTTGTCCCAATTGGTTTTCTGGCAAGGTTTTCAATGATACAACAACGGAAAGCATACTAAGAAGGAAGATTCAGCAATAATACCTTTATATGACAAGCCACACAAGCAAAGAACCACAACGGAGCGATTAGATAGTCTTTTGTTTGATAGCAAAGTTCCTATCGGGAAGTTAAGTTTGTTGTCGAACAGAGATAACCCGACCGTTCACTAGTGCAAGCCACTGGGGGATTGTTAGATAATCTTTGACTCAATAGCATAAATTCCTAAGGCGAAGTGAATTTTGTCATCGAACCGAAGATTATCTAGCAATTCACTATTAGAATCCTCGAAGGTGCAAAACTTCTAGTGTTCGAATTCGCATTTTTCACATCCGAATACTCTGGGGAATGATATGAGGTTACAGCAACAATGAGTGCCCCTTTGATCGGAACACGATATCCAAAAACATAGTTATATTATCGGGATCGGGGACTGCATGGCCATCCTCGTAGAAACAAGTTAGCCACAAAAAATGACAATTTCTTTTTAGCACAACGAATGCTTATATACTATTGAAAATGGAAGGAATAAAGTAAAATTCTTTTGTTTCTATCTTGTATGAATGATGAATTTATTTTATCATTTGAAAGTTAAAAATTACTTCAAATTTTTGTGCCATAATGAATAGGAGGTGTCATCTTCAAGAGCACCGTAAACATAAGAGGCCCCTCTCTTATAAAAGCCCTCACGTTAAAGGGTTGATTTTGGAAGAACTTATGCACGAAATCCAAATGCTTTCGGGGGAAAATACACACGAAGCCTTGAATAATTAAACGTAAATATTAAAACTTGTGCAAACACTTAAACAGAAAAAGACGCAAAGATAAAACTTGCGCAAATACTTAAACAAAAGGACGCAAAGAGAAAAACATATACTTAAATGAAAAAATGTCTCTCTTTACAATAAATGTGCCAAACAGCACAAGTACAAAAGTTTGAAAAAGAAATCAAGTACTAAGATGTTGCATCTCCGGAACCCGGAGGAAGAGAAACATCTATGCCCCAGAAGAAGTGGGTGGATCCGTCGCCGATTTGATATTTTGGCCTTCGTCATTTTGGCCTTCAGCATCATCACCTTTCGGTTCTTCTTCAGTACCCGAGAACTCAAACCGGAACCAGAAGAATCGGTGGCATCAGGCCAGGCCGAAAGACCCCTTTTTGCAGTTAACTCCAGATCACGGGCCTTAGTGATTTCGGCATCAAAGCCAGTGACACCCGCTTTGGCCTCTTCCAAGTTTTTTCTCTGCATGTTGTACATGGCATATGTTTTTTCAACAATGAGGGAAGTCGCTCAGCGCCGAAGTTATTCTTTAAGCTGACCAACCTCAGTAGAAGGGTTTTCCCATGTGAATCTCATGGATCGGAGGCTGACATCAAAATCACGGACAGTGGAACTGAAGATCTTATTATGCTCTATGATCTTCTTATGTTTCTCCTCCAGCCGGACATACATTTCTTCGGCAGAAGCAAGCTCTTCAGCTTTGGAGTTTAAGTCGCCTCCAAATTATTCAATCTTTTAGTGGAGTAAGCCTCACGATCGGATGCAACAAGAACGACACTATGGACTCCAACCCATTTGGCCCTAGTTTATTCAAATTGAGCCCTCAATGGGGCGAAATCTTGGCTAAGGGTCATTATTTCTTTCTCACTTTGCTGCAACCGAGCCTGCAACTCAACGACCTCAGCAGCTCGAGCTTCTAGTTCTTAAAGGCGAATAACAATTTGGTCCCACTCGGACATAAGTTCCTCCTTATCACGAATCAGCCTATGAAGACCCTCAGAATCAAGGAAGTTGGCCTGTAAAACAAGAATCAAATTTAAAACCCTGACATAACACATATAGAAGAAACAATAGAAAAAACAAAAATTATACCGATGTTGCGTTGTGCATGGCATTGTTCAACAAACACTCTCCCGAGAGAGCTTGTATCTTTTCCTTATCTTTTTCTAAAGTTCTGAAGTCAAAGGTTTCAGATAGTTTGCAAGTTCCACGGGCCAATACTGCAGATGGGATCCGGTAGAAACCAAGAAAGTAACGATACTTCTCTGTTGAGGATCTTCTAAGGGGGCAGTATAATTTTGCCCCAGGTTCCCATAAACTGGGGCTAGGAAAGAGGGACGTCATCTTCTCGGGCAACCGCGGCCGGTGAAGATGATGTAGCAGTTGATGGTGGCAGAAATAGAGTCGGTGAAGAAGGATATGAAGCTGATGGTGATGAAGTATGAGAAGTGGATGCGGTAAAGGCAGTGTTGGTTGTTGGTTGCTCATCAACCAAAGAAGACAGGGACCCGGTACTCAGCCTCATGGTACCGGGCACGATGACTGGGATTCAAAAACAGGAGTTGGCATTTTCCACCATTTCATACTCCTCCCCTCAGAGTGCCGAGGCATCGTTCTCAGCTGGTGTAACTAACTCAACAGATTGAGCATTCTGTTGAGCTGAGGAAGGTCGTCGTCGTCTTCTATGTAGAGAATCTCCCTCCTTGTTGGCTTCTATATCATCGTTGATCACCATGATGTTTGTGGCCGGCTCGGGTAGGGGGCTCATCACCACGACTTCCTAAGACGACTCGGGTGCGTCAATCTTTGCCTTTTTATTTTTTCCCTTGGCCACGGAGGAACATCTTCTTTTGGGTTGCTTGTTTTCTGGCCGGGGACTGCGAGAAGAAACACTTGCACATGAAGCAGGCCCGGAGACACCTGTTTGAGTAAACGCCTCCTGAATAAGTCTCACAGTATCAGTAGGATCAACCAAAACGTCTTCCTCAAGGACGACAACTGAGGCCTAGGTAGACCTGAATTCAACAATGGAAAAAGGGTTAATCAGCTTCTTTACACGAAAGGGAAAAAACGATATGAGTTTAACCTACAATGATTTTTGGCCTTCCACCCGTATTTAAGGTCTAGTTCATTCAACGTACGGGTCTCGGGCGTAGTAACATTCAAAATCTTTTGGACCCACTGGTCCAAGCCTTCAACCCCCGGTGGAACCCACCGAGTTGCTGAAATAATTGAAAGAAAAAGAATCAGTAACACTATGAGGTGATCTTTAACTAGAAGAAGAGACAAACGATGAACGTACGAGTACAGTTCCACAACTCCAGAAATGATGAAATTGGGACCGGAATGATGTCTTTGGTGGCGACTGCAACGAACCATTTCATCCATCCAAGGTTGTTTCCATCATCCATGCTGGCTAGCAGAGCATGGTGGCCACGTTTGCTGAAGTTTGTCATTCCCCCCCCCCCCCCGAAAAATCTTGGGGGAACAAAGGTTCATTAGTCGAGCTAGTGTTAACTCATCTCCCGCTCAGCCAGATCAGGAGCGATAATGTCTAACTCTTGGCAACAGTCTTCCTTCAAAGCAGGAATATTGGAAGGATGGATGGAAGAAGGATACACGCCAACAACCCACGTACGATTGTTAGCAGAAGGAAACTTATCTTCGAATTGTTTAGTTGTGACAATACTTCTTAGGATGATGGTGCTCGCTGCAAGAGCAACCTCATTTGCTTTATCTTTCTTCTTTGAAGAACTAGAGTTTTTGGAAGAAGAAGTCATTTCTTATTATAAAGGAAGGAAGGTTTTCTCTCAATAAGAAGGTTAAAGAAAGGTTGAAGACAAAGCACGAGTTAAGTAAAGAGAGTTTGAAGGGTTATGAAGTGTTAATGAAGAAATTTGATGTGCATAAGTAAAGGAATAGGCGGCTAAAATCATGGCCATAATTACCTCGATAACCGGCAAAAGTGATGATGAATCGTGCGATGACGTGTGTTTGGGACATTAAATGTAGAGAGACGTGCGTCTAATCAACCATCAGAAACTTTTCATAAAGTGTCACAGAATTTTCCGCCAAGAAAGGTATCTCTACTAACTTCCCCGTGACACAAAGTTATGCCCCCAAAAAGTAGGGGGACTATCTGTATGGGGTAAAATATATTCATATTTAATGATCACATGAGAAAGTGACACGTGGAGCCGAAGACAGAAGACACTCAAATCCGAAGGCAATGATCTCGTCTGTCATCGGAGAGGATGATATTCATAAAAGCAAAATAAATTCCTGTCATCTGATAGTATTCAATGAAAAATATTTTATTGCATTAAATGCATGATCCGTTACAGAGAATATGACATTCACTTCCCACCGTTACAAAATCTTCAATGGCCCTCATGATTCTCATTAAAGAGAGGCTTGATCTTAGGACTTTGTTCCCTAGGTGCAACTATAAATTGTGAGCTCTATTTTCATGGTAGGGAACGAATTTTCTGACAAGCATATGCTATATTCTATCAAAAGTTCAATAACATCTTACTTTTTTGCTTATTTATATGATTCTTACTGCTTCTGATAGCTTTGCGCCCGTGACTAAGATATATGTCGTTTCATTTCAATTTCAAGGCTAAGTTTTACATTTTTATCTAATTCTATCATTTTTAGATTAAATTAATTCACTTGTCTATAAATCTTGTATAAATTCGACTGTACCATTTTACGGGTAAATAAAACAAATGGTACTTTATTTTAGTTAACTTAACTTTCGGTTTAAACGTACATATTTTACTGTAACGAGCTTGGCTGGAATTTTACTTTTTCTGGCATGGCTATAGTTTTAAATTTTAAGCAGACACATTTTATTTAAGATTAAGAGCTCGTTTCGATTAGCTGATTATAAATAGCTGATAAGCTTGAAGTGCTGAAAAGTATTTTAAGTACTGAAACTGATTTTTTAAATAAGCATTTACGTGTTTGGATAAACGTGCTGAAACTAATAATAAGCAGTTGATGTGTTCGGTAGAAAAGTACTGATAAGTTGTTCTTTTATTAAAATGACTAAAATATCCTTAAAAACTTTACAAATGATTATAAATTAAAATGTTTCTTTGTAAAGAAAAAGATGAACAACGAATATGGAATGAAAAAAAAGTTAAAAAATTTATTTTGGAAAAAATATTTTGTGAATTAAAAAATAGTATTAAGGATAAACTAGTAAAAACCTTGATCAAACTAAAAGTGCTTATAACCTAAAAAGTTATAAGTTGGTGGTAACCAAATACGTAGATAAGCTCATTTTTTGGGAATCACTATTCTATCAGATTTATAACAAGGTTTGGCCAAAACTCTATTTAGAGATTTAGCAATTTTACGAAAGATACGGCTTGGAAATTGGAATTTTGTCATTCAGAATATTCTAAATAAAATTATTTAAACTTAAGATAATTAACTTTCGGTAGCACATTAAAGAGGTATTTTTCTTTTTTTTAGTTAGCTATCCGGATAATATATTATTTAATTCCCACACGCTTCTGTGCTGTTACTGATAGCTCTTCACTACCAAATCTTTTGCCGGTGTTGACGTTATCTCTATAATCTAAAATTAAGAATGGAGTGTGAAAAATTTATTCTCCCTCTGCACTCTGTACTATTTTAATAATAATGCTATTTGTATTGTATTAGTTATTAACCTGGAATCTTAGTTTGACTAGCATGTTATATAAATAGTACTTGAAATAAATAATTAAGACACTAGTTGAAAGATAGTTTATAACATAAAGTATCACATCAAAACTCTTAAATTTTATTTGTTAAAAAATAGCTTTGAATTCTAGAAACTTGTAAAGATTATACGCAAATAATTTAAGTTGTAAATATTGAATGTACATTGTTTTTACATTATTAGTGTACTTTAGTCTAGGGGCGGATCTATGTAGAGGAAAGGGGTAGACGGGTGGTATGCCACTCGGTCTTTCCGATAGAATTTCATATTAGTATTAATATTTCACTGATATTTCATGTATAAAAGATATAAAATAAAATTATGGCACCCTGAGTAACAAAGTTATGGTATGTCCACGGTCCAAGTGCTTGCTGCCCTGCCCGAGACATATGTTTGAATCTCCTCTCACTCTGTATTTTTGACAAAGCCTATTTTACTTTTCCTCGTTCTCTCTTTTTCCAGATTTTTCTTTTCTTCTCTTTATCTTAATTTCTTATTTTCATCTTTGTATTCTCTTTTTATACAGTTCCATTTATTAGTTATTTAAATTATAAAAGTATATTTATTTCTATTTTCCTTTTCACATCTCGAATTTTGAAATTTTAATAAGTTTTAATCATTTTTTTTTATCTGGTTAATGTTATTTTTCTTTTGAAGGATCAACATTTTTAGTTTGATTATCATGTGTGTATTTATGCACCAAAAATCTTATGAAGTGAACCAAATTAATTGAAAAATGGAACGAATCGATCCGAGTTAATTCAAAACTAAGCGAACTAGCCAAATGTACACCCTAATTCGACCTTCATGAGTAGAGGTAAATTTACATTAAAGACAATGGCATTCGTAACCATCAAATCCTGAATTCTCCTCTACTTCATATTTAGTTATATATTATTTGTTATCAGGTTACCAAGCGAATTAAAGTATTTATCGTAGAAATTTTCTGTAATTATCTTATAAATAAATTGATTGTATTAAACTATTTTGTATTTGAATGCGTAGAACTTGTAAACTCTTATGCAAAAACTTGAAAACTATTTTAAATGTGTGCTCAATATGTCTAAAACTAAAGGTCAGAGAAAAGAACATGTGAATGTCTTTGCAAAAAGTATACCGTCCACTTTTGATTAATTTGTGCTGCTACGTACTAGGACTATAAAGTAGGCCTTCAATTGGTAAAATTCACTAGGAATTTTCTTGGTAAAATGTTATACTAGAAATAGTACTTGTTTTTTGTGCTTCCACTCCTTGTCATTCAAAATCATTCAACCGTTAAACCTAGGCAGACCCAAAATTCGACGGTCATAGGATATCATAACATTTAATATAAATTTATCACTACCTATAAAACTTTGAGAACGACTATGTTAGTATCTGATTATTTTTTGAAGATATTTTCAAATATATATATATAGAAAGAGAGTTTTTGCTTCGATGACCCATCTCTTTATAATGTGCGCCTGCCTCTGCCGTTAAGTCTTATTGTTCATTATTTTGGAATTTGGCAACGTCACTCCATGTTATGCTTGGTAATTTCTAGAGCAAGTTGTTCACAAAATTATGTGTTTCTATTTCTCGTGATCGTTTAATTATCGAGTCTAAAGAATGTTGCAAAACTTGTCTAGTTAGAAATTAATCAGTATGTTTTGCTGGAGATTTTTGGAGGATGCAAGTGAAAAATGAGGAAGAAAAAGGAAATTTGCCCCTTCTTTTGTTGAATATATACAACAATTTAACCCACTTTACTTATAAGTTGGGTTTTGCAATCTGAACTAACTAATCTTATGCAATCTATTATACGAAATTTCTAGTAACTTCAAATTCAGATATAAATAATGTACTAACTTTTTTTTTTATCAAAATCGAAATTAACTGACCTCGTAAAAAATTCCTCTTTCAACCTGACAAGAAAAAAAACTGAAATAACAAAAGCCATCCACGTAATAAAATCCAAAATTTGATATGCTATTCAAATGGATTCAGATTCCTGATAAGTAATGAGCCATATCCCTTTCTAACATGTCCAATTTGAGTCTAATATAACATACAAAATTATGAAGATAAAAAAAGAAGAGGAAACTGGAACTGACTATTAACCAAATCCTAAAGGGCAGCTTTAGGGGTCGTTTTGTATGCGGCCTACATTATTTCGGGATTATAGTTTTGAGATTATAATCTATGCATTAATTTATCCCACCTAAAATATACCAAGTTTTATGAGATAAAGTGGATAAGATGGGATATTCAGGATTAAATCTGGGACTAAGTTTATATTATGTTTCAATGAAAATATAAATTTATCCCAAGATAAATTTATACCGTTAACCAAACATAGTATACATTTAGTACCACGCTTATCTCACTTTATCCCGCGTAACAAACGATAGGTATTGGGTTCATATGAACCTGCATTTTCTATAAAAGGATAATACAGTGCAAAAAACATCCCTCATTCACACGAGATTCGGAGAAGGGTCGCTACCCAAGAGGTGTGATATAGATAGCCTACTCTAATGGAAGCATTAGTGGCTGCTTCCAAGGCTCGAACACGTGACCTATACATGACACAAAAACAACTTTATTGTTGCTCCAAGGTTCCCTTCATGAACCACACTACTAGAAATTTGGGCAAAACCTACCAAAGGTGGTCGGTAATGGTCAATAATCGTCCAAAACGCTACCATTTACGTGTAGACGGTATTTTGAAGATCGGAAGGGCATAACGACCAAAGTTGGTCGGTCAATTAAATTCAAAAAAAAAAAAAAAAAATTGCCCCGACCAAAATTGGTCGGTAAATGTAATTAAAAAATACACCATCTAGGAATCGAATCGGGGTCTATACTGTGGCAGGATACTATTCTACCACTAGACCATTGGTGCATTTTGTTTTAAGATTATCTTTTATTTCATTTATACTTTTTAATTGTATTTTCGCACGAAAATAATCGACCAAAGTTGGTCTGTTTTATTAAAAAATATAATTACCGACCAAAGTTGGTCGATTTTTAAAATGATCGGCCTAATTAACCGACCGATTTTGGTCATTTTTTTAATATTAATTTAAATTTATTTTAAATGAAAAACCGACCAAAGTTGGCCGGTTTCTTGAAAAATAAATTTTGCGGGACTCAAAAATAGTTTCCTGCATTTTTGTGCCAAAGAAAACCAATCAAAGTTGATTGGTTTCGTAAAGTACTTTCAGAGCATAAATTTATGTACAAAGATTCACTAATATTATAACAGATATAAGACTAAAAACTGTAAAGGCTGAATTTATAGAGCTTAAATCCTAAATCATCTATAAACAAAAGGGTTTGCCTTTAGAAGTAAGAAGAATACTTTGGGCACATTCGTATAGGATTCATGAAAGAAAAAAGAAGGCCGTAATAAGCATAGCAATAATACGTAAATGTAATCCTGTTTTAAGCATGGAAATTGCTAGCCCCAGGTTTTGTTCGAGAAAAATATGGTAAGAAAATTGGTCGACCATGTGGGTGGCTCTTTTGTATGATTGTATGGCAGAAAGTGAAAAGAAAGAGTTATTCAATCCCCTTCTTTTTTGTGTTCCCTCGTCAGGTTAAATGTACACACATGGAAAAGTCAATATTTTGAAACTCAGCCCCCACCGTCCGTGTGATGAGAGTCAATATATATGCGAAAATTAGCCTTAGTAACATAATTAGTTATTACTCCCTCTCGTGGTCCAAAATATTTAATTTTTTCATATATCAAAAAGGAATTAAATTTTTTTTTTTAAAGTTGTCCTTGAGTATTTGTTATATTTTCAACGAATAAATTGAAGTTAATATGGTTAATTTTATTTTTATTGAATGCTAAAAAGTGAATTCCTTAATATATATGTGTGAAAATAATCAAAATAATTAATTAAAGTAGAACGAGAGAGCAATACAAAAGTAGCTTAAATGATATGAATGCTGGTCAGAATAATTTATGACCTGTCAAAGTTTTATTCAAAAATTTAGTGGGAAAAAAAGCTAACGTTAAATGGGGTTGAACATTATGGCGTGTAACGACGGAGTTGAAGGAGATTTTGAAAATTTAGTCGTATCAGTTGCGCACTTTTCGAAAACTTTCCATTTTTTTAAAAATTAATGTTTGGCCATAAATTTTTAAATTTTTGATGAATTTTGGAAATTTTCAAAAAATTTAAAAACTTCAAAAAGCTGTTTTTTAATATTTTATTATTAATTCGTCATGTATACATTATTGACGTATGACTATTATTAATTTGCCAATCGGTTAATTAAGTAAAGACGTGTGTCAAACTGGAATACAGTTTGTTTAGGGGTCACAAATGGACATTTCAATCAAATTTGGATGATCAAAATAGGTTGAATGAATAAATGGATCATTGACTTAGCCCGTCCAAAGTTCAGCTTGGCCAAGATGGACTAAACAAAAAATTGGCCCAATTTGAGACTTTTTTCTTTCATTTTATATAGAACGATAAACATTTTCAGCCAACTCTTAAGAGTCTTAACCAAAATATCAAATATTATACATAAATCATAGAGATCTCTGAGGAACATCCCTCGAGGAGGTATATCGAGGGTTCTCGACCCCGAAGCAGTGTGGATCGAAGACCATCATGGAAAGGCAGGAAACTCCCAAAAGGCACGTGGTTAAAGCTGACCAAGTACGCAAAATAGTACAAGCCCGTCCGTGACATTAAATGGTTGTACCAGCCTATCTCTCTTTTGTAATAATTATACATGTACTATGTTGGGATTCTCCCTCATATATAAAGGGGACCTTTATCACTTTGTAGGACACATGATATTCAATACAAGAACAAGAACATTCTCTGTTGTCTAATTCAAAAATTGTCTATATTTATTCCCTTGATTTATTATTTTTCATTTATTGTATTCATCAGTTGTTCTTCATTTATTACTCGTTATTAATCACAAATAGGCCATCCTTAAGGTCTTCAATATTGCTATATCATTCTCGATAGCCCTTTGTCAAGCTCTTAAGCTCGACCCTGAGGCCCATTCCAACCAAGCTCGAGACCCCGTCTCTCCACAGCTCGGTTTACCTAATCTCATCACCCTTCACTCTTATTTTGTTTTCTCACTTCTCACCTAGCATCTACTGCCTAAACAACTGGTATTAAAATAGATCACGTATTTTTAGAACCACAAAATTAAATATAATTGTAATTACTATTTTCAAGGTAAATAGTTTGGCGCCCACCGTGGGGCTAAAAATAATAGTGATTGTTTTAGTGCCGATTTTCTAAAACACAAGTTATTCTTTACACTTTTTCTTGTCCCGGAATTTTCAATCCCAGGTCAGAAAATGTCCGACTCAGTAAACGCACATGGAAACAACGATCCTAAGGATCACAGAGAGAATGGTGCAGCTACTGCAAGTGTCGGTGTATCACCGCAAAACCCTGGAGGGGCACCAGTGCAAATCCCCGTCGATGAAGGCTCACGCAACCCTCAACATGTCAATATGAGCTCTCATATGGACAGAGGTATACGCAGGGAAGACCTACATGAAACACGGAGAACTCCCGCTCGAAAAGAAGCGGCCTGGTTGGTCAACAGAAAGCATCTTCGAGAATCTCTTCGGGATCTGATGCGAGACTAAATTGCATAGTTTAACATNTTAATGGAGTTTATTTTATGTGTAGGTGAATTGGAGATGGAAACGGAGCTAAAGGGATGCAAATACGTCGAAAATACGCAAAAGGAGACGCCCGGACGATAGCCGGGCGTTTGCCCCCTAAATCCTGGCACCCCCTGGCGTTAGGGGGCGTTTGCCCCATAAGGCCTGGTACCCCCTGGCGTTAGGGGGGCATTAGGGCCCTAACGCTAGGCCTGCCCTGGCTTTAGGAGTGCGTTAGAGCCCAAATGCCCGGGGTCCCCAGTTTCGCCCAAGTCCGAGTTTTGACGAGTTAAGTGTTTCCCGGTTGAAATAGAAGTCTCCCACACGGTTAGGATTCACCCTAAACCTATAAATAGACTCCTAAAACATAATTAAAGGGGGATTTTCGTGGATCAAAGGAGAGAAGGAGAAAATTCCATTGAAGTGCAAAAACATTGAGTTCTACATCTAGTATTTCTTACT
>ML337285.1:0-70197 GCA_005239505.1 Nicotiana paniculata | reverse complement strand
TGAAAACTTAACTCGAATTTTAGAAAGATAACTTAACTCTGAAGATGTTCATAAAAAGCTTAAAGTGCTTCACTTAGTCCTTATACCTAATTTATGGATAATTAGTAAAAGAAAGTATTTCAAAAATCAAGTATTTTAGTAGTTTAAACATAAAAATTATATTTGAGATTTTTGGAAATCGACCTATCATTTTAGATATTTTTAAAATACACTTTAACAAGGAAGAAGGACTGATCGCAAATACTAAATGCCTTTATTTTTAAGTCACACAACCCAAAGACGAATAAGAATTCATATATATGGACATATAGTTAAGAAAACCGATAAAATGACATATATAGATGTCGAATACCCTATTTGACCGAACGAGTGGAATATCAACCTAATAGCATCATGAAAATACTTCAGCTACGATCCCAATGCCTTTCACAGAAGGTCTTTCTAGCAATAGAATAGTAAAATATCACATTTGGCGTCTTAGGAATTTCCCAGAATTCGTGCTAAAAGGAAGGACGGAGCTTAGCCTTAACATACCTCTCCAACGAACGTCCGAATGCTGGTAGTTCCTTCACGAACGTTGTTCCTTACATCCTAAGCTTCACAAACACTATATATATATGTAGCTTATACACACCTATAAACAATTCATAATTGAGTTTAAATCGGCAGCTTTTCCATATGACCCTAACTTGACGAAACGTCCGTAGAACTTTGTAAAAACGATCATAAAAGAGTCAGAAGATGATTACCATGGCAAACCAAGTATAAAGCTTGAAGAACTAGCAAGAGCAACAAACTCCTATCTTCCAAAAATAGGTCCAAACACAGCTAATAGAAGGGGAAAACGATTGCAAAGCGTAGAGATTACGTTTCTAGGCACGGGGGCAAACTTTAATGATAGAAATCGTTAAAAACGTACCTTAATCACTCAAGAACACCATGGAACCCTCTCTTCAGCTTTCTCACCGTTTTGGGACGAAGATGAAATGTTTTGGGGTCTTAAAAGTCGGATTTTCCGACTTATACTACTTGTTTGACCCGACCCGGTTCGCGACCCGGTTTCAGCCCGGACAGTCCGTGGTAAAACAGTCATAACTTCTTAATCCGATGTCGGTTTGATGTGACGTTTTTTTGGTTGAGAACTAGACTCGTATACATTCGATTAGGTAGGTTGTGGGTCCCATAACTCGTTATATATTGGGAAAAATGATCTGATACATTTGACTCAAAGTTTAGAAAATTTATTAGAGAAATTTACGGTAACTTTTGCCGACCTTTATTTTGCAACTTGCTTGACTCCAAAAATTAACATGTGTTCAGTGTGATATTATAATACCTCATAACACATTATTCTTAGCATATTAGACACTCTTAGTCTTATCCCACAGGTGCAAGTTAACTTAAACCTTCCGAACGCGCAGGGTGCTACCCGAGCCATTTCTTTAACCATGAACCTTTGTTTAAGGGATTCCTTTGACCTAAAGCTTTAACTTTGTTCCTTGATATTACCACACGTTTTCAGTCTTATTCTCCCAATGTGTTATACCCAATCATATATACCTAATATAACAACGCCACGTTATGTATATTACATAAGAGAAGAGAAAAAAATACATGGGGTCTCACAAGAGACAGGTCAATATTACCCGGTATCCGCAAAACTCAGATTCTCATGCACCAACAATATGGCAGAGTATGAGGCTTGAATCGTGGGGCTAAATTTGGCCATTGACATGAATATCTAGGAATTGCTGGTAATGGGTGATTCAGACTTTTTCCGGTATCATGTGCAAGAGATGATGAAGAGGTTCATAAGATAGAGTTCAGACATGTCCCGAGAATCCAAAATGAGTTCGCAGATGCATTGGCCACTCTATCCTCCATGATACAACACCTGGACAAGAATTTCATCCACCCTATTCCAATAAGGATTCATAATCAGTCAGCTTATTGCGCTCACGTTGAAGAAGTAACAGATTGGAATCTGTGGTTCTGTGATATCAAGGAATACTTGGCAAAAGGAGAGTACCCGGAGCACGCAAATCATACTCGAAAACGCACACTCCGAAGATTATCCAAGAAATTCTTCCAAAGTGGAGGAATTCTGTATAGAAGGACTCTAGACCTAGGGTTATTATGGTGCGTCGACGCCAAAGAAGCTTCCAAACTGCTCGAAGAGATAGACGCGGGAACTTGCGGACCACACATGAACGATTTCATTTTAGCTAAGAAGATACTGAGAGCAGGATATTTTTGGATGACTATGGAAACGGATTGCATCAGGTATGTCCAAAAGTGTCATCTGTGCCAAATATATGTAGATATGATACGATTTCCACCCAACAAACTCAACGCAACAAGTTCACCTTGGCCTTTCTCCGCTTGGGAGATGGATGCATTGGTCCGATCGAGCCCGCCGCTTCAAACGGGCACAGGTTCATTTTATTAGCCATAGACTACTTCACAAAATGGGTTGAGGTTGCATCTTACAAGGCTTTAACCAAGAAAGTCGTCACAGATTTTGTCAGAGATCATATTATTTTCCTATTTGGGGTGCCGGAATCCATCATCATCGACAATACCGCCAACCTCAATAGTGACTTAATGAAAGCGATGTGTGAAACATTCAAAATCAAGCATAAGAATTCCACAGCATACATGCCTCAAATGAACAGAGCCATGGAGGCTGCCAACAAAAATATCAAGAAAACATTGAGAAATATGGTAGATAATCACAAGCAGTGGAACGAGAAATTACTATTTTCCTTATTGGGGTATCGTAGCACAATTTGCACATCAACCGGGGAAACTCCCTATTTGCTGGTCTGCGGTACGAAAGTTGTCATTCCTGCCGAGGTCGAAATCCCTTCCTTAAGAATTATACAAGAAGATGAACTCAGTGATGCAGAATGGATAAGAAGTCGCTACAAACAATTAGCTCTCATTGACGGAAAAAGAATGAATGTAGTGTGACATAGTCAACTTTATCAGAATAGTTTCAACAAAAAGGTCAAACCTAGGAAGTTCACACCAGGGCAGCTGGTGTTGAAGCGGATCTTCCCGCATCAAGATGAGGCCAAAGGGAAATTTTCACCCAATTGGCAAGGGCCCTACATGGTTCACAGAGTAATAACAAGAGGAGCACTCATACTTGCAAAATATGTGTATTCTTCTTGTAAAGTGGATTATATTTGGGGATTGGGTTTGTTTTGAAAGAAAGGAAATTCTTTTTAATAACATAACTGATCAATCGGGGGAGAACAGATTGTTTTAGGGATCGGGTTTGACTTTGATGCAGAGCATATTGTAAGGTTTACAGAACAGTTGTTGCTTTTTACTAGATTGTGCTAAATTTGTGAATTTTCGCATGAACAAAACTTCCAAAACATATGTGCGTTGACTATAGATTTTAAATAGTTTTAATATTTCTACATTTAGGTGCTCTATATTGACTAGGGGTGATCTTCTGCCATAAAGGTTGTGTATTTTATAGAGAAAAGTTTTTGAATAGAAAATAATGCCTCAAGAGAATAAATAAATAAAGAAATAAATAAAGAATAGAGAATCTTTAGTTCTCATTTATCAAGAGTACAAGAAATTTGACACACTTATTCATCATTAATTGTAAGGGTAGTAAGGTTGTTTACTTGGATTATAGGCCATTGGAATGTTGGGTGTGAGAAATTATTTAAGTAGACTCTAAAATTGTTCTTCAGATGGAAAGGTATATTGTATGCAGAGCACTCCAGTAAATATCATTGTTGGTTCGCATGTATGGATTGGGGATCAATTAGATTTTTGGATTGACGGACAAGTGTCACAAATTAATGGACAATATGTTCAGGTAGACATTTGGTGGGAGGACGGTATATCACAGCTCTTTTAAACGAAACGGTATCTTATTCTTGCAATTTAAGTTTACTTATTTGTCTTCCCATAGCAATTTCAGTATGTATTTTGGAATTCATTTAAGGAGATACTTAACTAACAAGCTGATTTTCTAAGTGGCTTAGACAAATTTCGAGTGGGAAATCCATTGTCAGAACGGCAAATGAATGTATTATGGATTATGAACTTCATTGTGTTATTCAAATACTTGCCAATGCACATGATCTTATTCATGAGTGTCTCGGCATGGCTTATTTTAGAATTTAAGCATGATCTTAGATTAGTTTTAAAGCCTTGCATAGTTTGTGAGTTTAGGAGTGTATGTCACTTCCACATTAGCTTAGAAATTATATTACACTTCCATTACAAGGGGAGTGCAAGGAGTATTGACATATATTTTAACTGCCTTTGCGCTATATCCTTTCTTTCCACTTATTCTGAAAGAGTATTTGAACAAATATTTTGACATGCGTGATGTCTCATCATCTTATGACTTTCTAGTGAAAGGCAGAAACATCATTGCTCTGACTCAAGTAAATTTACTTTTTTTATTTTTCTTTTGCTTAAAAATGCCTTAATAAAGGGCAGTCTCATTTCCTCTTAATTTGGGTTGACACAAATTTAAATGCATGAAACACACCTTTAAATTGGCAACGTCTTAGCTCGTAACAATTTGCATATATTTCACTTTTCAATTCATCTAGGTTATAATAAATTTATCGAAAATATACCCCAAAGATGAAGATTCCTGCTGGTGGAGCTGATGACATGACCAAGTTATCATATTTTCATGAGCCTGGCGTCTTGCAGAATTTGGCTACAAGATATCAACTCAATGAAACCTATTGAAGTTTACGGTCAATATTCTATAGATTGGTGAGAATGAATTGTTTCATCTAAGGGTAGTTCAATCATAATCTTGTATAATAATGTAACTTTATGACAGATTTATACTGGAGGTATTCTCATCGCCATCAATCCATTTCAAAAGTTGCCCCATTTATACGATCGCCACATGATGGAAAAATACAATGGAGCGCCGCTTGGAGAACTAAATCCTCATGTCCTTGCTATTGCCGATGCCGCTCACAGGTACTCATGTGTTCAAATTCCACTCCACAAGATTTACCCTAAGAAAGATACAATCATAATTGAGATATCTAATGAATACGGCAAATAATCAATAAAGGTAAAAGCAATTCTATATTGGTTAGTGGTGAAAGTGGGACTGGTTAGACTGAAACTACTAAAATGCTAATGGAATACCTTGCTTATTATTTGGGTGGTCGTAAAGGTATTGAAGGGATAACTATCAAGCAGCAAGTTCTAGAGGTAAGTTTTATGATCTTGATGAGTTTAGCTTGTTTTAAAAAAATTTACTCCTTAAACTTACAACGGTGTGTAAGCTAATGGCAAACTTTTGTTTTCAGGCTTAAGTCTTCAAGTTTAAGGGTCGTCTCTCATTTTCTAAGAAAGCCTTCTTTACTAATTTTCTCATTCTTTTATCTCTTTATTATTTTATCTCTAGTCAAATCCAGTACTTGAAGCATTTGACAATGCCAAGACAGTTACAAATAACGATCAAGGTGAGGTATTGTTCTTCTTATGCTTCCAATCAAGAAGCGACTCACTTAGTTGCTTTGGCATATGTTTTTTTCTTCTGCATGCTCGTTACATATGTTATTACAATCGTTTTGGTAAATTTGTGGAGATTCAGTTTGACAAAAGTGTAAGAATACCTGGTGCAGCTATTAGAACTTACCTCCTTGAAAGATCTCGTGTTTGCCAAGTTTTAGATCCTGAACACAACTATCATTGTATCTACCTTCTATCTGCAGCACCCCAAAGGTAAATCAGATTTCATAGGTTCGCTCTTTGTTAATATGTTTCATCTCTTGGTTAAATTTATTTGATAGTCATTGCCTTTATATATGAGAACACTACTTTTCTAGGGAATTTCATTTGCAAGTATTTGGATTGACCAAAATTATTTTACAACAGGCATATGCAAAGTAACCACGCAAATTTTGCTTTCATATAAGCTGCATTTGTATGGTGTAACTGATATACTATTTGTTCCTAATTTTTAATCGTGGCACAAATCTTTAATTCTATTATTTAATATTCAATCATGCATATTTGCTGCTTCAAATTTATCTAACCTCTCATTTCTACTGTTGATTGTATATTTGTGCATAAGTATCCTTCTTTTTCCTGTTAAGTAGAACTAAATATCAACTCATGATCGCTTCACTTTTTTCTTGAAGGAATATGCGCTCACTATAAACTAGAACTCGTATAATCATTATAATTATTATAATCTCCTGTGATACACATAGTTGGTAAATATTTATCTTTGTAGATTATTAGAAAATTTTGAGTTTCATGGTTAATAATACTTGTGAAATATTGTAGGACAAATTTGATAAAGATGACATAAATGATCAATGAGATCATGTTTTGAAACATATGAGAAAGTTATGAAACAATTGGAGAGGATCACTTCACAAGAACATAAAATCTAAGACATTATGTGATTCTTTAAGATATGTTCCTAAGTGTACACAAGTGTGATTGGAATGGGTGGTCAACGAGCATTTTCTAGTTGTAAAAATTTAAGGTAAGGTTTCATATATATTTATTAACATCTTATATTAAGTGGCTGATTAAAATTTTAATAGCGCATTGTTAATTTAGGAAACAAGTACAGGAAATTAGATCAATAGGTCTAAGTTGAGGATGCCTCATCGTATGGGTAGTAAGACTATTCGAGAGATCATTTATAAATTGGTGAGTAAATATTGCAATTTCTATTAAGAATCTCATCTTTGTTAAAAGGATTCTGTGACTTATTTATTTAAATGTGAAGGGAGGCAATGATGGTAATCCCCAAGATATGGCAACTATCTTCTTTGAGACTCGTAAGAAAGACGACAAGCGTCGAATCTGAAACCAATGAAAAATATGTATGCTTATTAATAAATTTTATTTTGCATCATTTTATTTTTTGTGTTATATTATTTTAACTTGACTTATAATTTGTAGGCTAAAATCCAAGAATTGGTGCAATCCGAATCATCTCTGTGCTTCGGACCTCAACGCAAGAGTCATGTAGTCGGATTTGATGGAGGGACTAATGCTAATGAGTTAAAAGATGGTAACTCCTCAAAGGCTGCATTGTTGGAGAAGTTGAATGCCACTGAAAAGAAAAATGAATTGTTAAAAGGATGCATGGAAGGGCTAGAGAATAAATGTGAAGATCTAGAGAGTAAATATGCACAACTTGCAGGTGTGGTGTATAATCACGCTTCATCATCATCTTCAAGTGAACAATAAATTGAAGCATTAAACCGATTAGTAGATTGAAAATCCTATTATACTTTGAGATGAATTTGTTGCAATATTCATGTGAGTTTTTTCCATAACATTAAGATTTATTAATTTAAACAAAAACATAGTCAACGATACAAGTGAATTTATAAGTAAGAATCAAGTTCCATACCTATTATAACCTAGAGTTTTCATAATCTAGCTCAATGAACAGATAACCACAAAATAATAGACCTCAAAACTAAAAGGTGAGTTGTAAAGGAAAGTTTGATATATGAACAAGTAATCACGGGTTCTTCATTGAGGCTTGATTTAAAGTCATAATTGACTCATTCTCAAAAGTTTTTCTATGATTTTTGTATATCAATCGCTTGTCCATGTTATGTGTAGAATTGCATAAAACTCTATATAAGGCTTGCTTCACAGAAAATGATACTTCGTTGTGCAAGTTTAAGTATGACAAGATTGTGTGATTTTTGTATATCAATCACTTGTCCCCTGTTATGTGTAGAATTGCATAAAATTTTGTCATCAATCTTCATATCATTATTTCGCGGATATAAGAAATTTAGTGTGTCATATTTATGCTAAGAAATAAAAAAGGATAAAAATGACACCTTAATAGAATGTTTTTATGCTACTGCCTTTCAAAAAATGGTACTAAATGGCATATGAATAGTTTTGGGTTGACATTGTTTTGGACTCTGCTCAAGTAATGCGAAGAGCTTATAATTATCAAAAGTGCGTTTCTATCATATATTTAATTAGAAAGTTGATTTGTAATACAGTATGTTTCTATACATCTGACGTGTCCTAGAAGTTGTATACAAATGTGTGCTAGATTCCATTAATAGTATACTCTGTGATAAAATTGTTACAATGTTCATGTGAATTTTTTTCCATAAAATTAAGGTTTATGAATTTAAATTAAAAATATAGTCATCGAGACAAGTAAATTTATAAGCAAGACTAAAGTTCCATTTGCAATATCAACTAGAGTTATCATAATCTGACTCAATGAACAGAGTACTGATGAAATAATGGACCTCAAAGCAGAACCAAAAGGTGAGTTGTAAAGGAAGTTTGGTATATGAACAATAATCACTTTGTTCTTCATTGAGACTTGATTTGCAGTTATTATCGACCCTTTCTCAAAAGTTTCTATATGCTTTTTGTATAACAATCGCTTGTCTCCATTATGTGTAGAATTGTATGAAGCTCTATATTGGAATTGCTTCCTAGAATATGATATTTTCCTGTAAAAAAAGGTTTTAGTGTGACTAGGATTGTGTGATTTGGAACTATCATCAATCTTCTTATCATTGTCCGCGAACATATGAAATATAATGTGTCATTTTTCTGCTACAATATTGCCTACTGTTATGTCATCTGATGATGGTATTATTTCACTATGTCGATCACTGTAGCCTTTAATGAATCTGATCTTCTTCTTTAATTTTTTATTCTTTGTTGCTAAACTGACATAAACTTATTATTTTAGCAGATCAAAAACTTGAAGTCTGAAGAACCTATTCTTGAAGAAAGTGCATAGCAAGTAGAAGAACAAGATAATTTTGTTATGTTAGGGATGATTTGAAGGCACTGTCTTGTGTACATATGCTGCAATTTTATTTTTCTCGTTTTAGGAATTGTTAAAATGATGTTATACTATTTGGATTGGTTTCTGGTAATGTGATGCTTAGTTTTTTGTATTAAAAAATATCAATTATTTGGTTTATTTTCAAATTTTTTGGTGTGTGTATGAAACCATATAAAATAAGTATTATTATTCGTGAAATATAAATTTTTGTAATTGAATTTGTTAAAATTTCACACTAGCAAAGGAAATGTGATCATTGTAACTCTTTAATAACAGGTTTCTCAATAAGTTTATTAGGGATTAACAAAGGAAAATTTGGTTGTTAAATGTAATTATACAATTGACGAAGGGATTTTTGGTCGCTAAAAGCACGTGTAAGGACCAGCTTAAATGTTGTAATTGAAGACTTTTAACGACTGGATGACAAATTAGCGAGGGGAAATCCCGTCGCTAAAAATGATGTATAACGACCAGAATTATACCGTCGCTAAAGGGTCTTTAACGACCGAATTGAAAAGCGGTCGTTAACTTTTAACGACGGGGCTTTTAACGACCGGTGACGACCAGATTTTTCTCGGTCGTTATTGACTTATAGCGACCGGATTTGGACTTTTAATGACCAAATTTCCCTCGTTAAAGGCCAATATTCTTGTAGTGTTATTTATGTTGCACGGGGTGATCCTTTAGGCTAAAAAACTTAGGACCTCCCCCCCCCCCCCAATCTTGTCTTTAAATTAATTATTTGTGTTTACTCAAGGACTTTCTAATAATGAATTTTTCCAAACTTCTTGTTTTTTCTCTCTGACCATTTAACTAATTCATATAATTCGAGTTCG
Source organism: Nicotiana paniculata (assembly GCA_005239505.1). Classification (NCBI taxonomy): domain Eukaryota; kingdom Viridiplantae; phylum Streptophyta; class Magnoliopsida; order Solanales; family Solanaceae; genus Nicotiana; species Nicotiana paniculata. The sequence continues at coordinate 60,543 of ML337285.1, read as the reverse complement.
TCTAGGACCCACAGTTGTGGACCTCGAGGAATACCTAACACCTCTCATTGAGGTAATTTGAGCCCTTACCTGATCTTTGGTGATGCAAACTGGTTAAATCAGAGTTATTTGCAAATAGGTTCCCTAACGCACCTCAAACCTGTTAGGTGGCGACTCTCTCTTTTAACACTTTCCTTAGAAGAGTTGTCACGTGTCGAAACCCGATTTCGCGAGAAAAAGGGGCGTGACATCATGTCAAGGTAAACTCAATGAACCTAACTTGGGACTGGAGAAACAAATATATAGAGTATCTGAAGATCAGAAAACTGCCCTGGGATCCAAAAAAATCGACGGCTCTGCGTACGAAGGCAGCCTGATTTAGCTTGTCCAAAGACGGAACCCTCTTTAAAAGAACATTTGATGGCCCACTCGCAATATGTATGGGACCGGGAGATACCGAGTATGTTCACAAAGGCACATTCGGGAACCATTCAGGAGCCAAATCATTAGTTCGAAAAATAATCAGAGCCGGCTACTACTGGACCAGCATGGAAAAGGACGTGAAGGATTTTGTACGAAAATGCGAAAAATGTCAAAGGCATGCTCCGATGATTCATCAGCCCGGGGAGCTGCTGCATTCGGTCTTGTCACCCTGTCTGCTCATGACATGAGGGATGGACATCGTTGTCCCACTTTCATGGGCACCCCGTAAGGCTTAATTTATATTAATTATGACTGACTACTTTTCTAAATGGGTTAAATCCCAGGCATATGAGAAAGTCATTCAGAAGGAAGTCATCGATTTCATTTGGGACCACATAATATGTCGGTTCGGAATGCCAGCCGAAATCGTGTGCGATAATGGGAAGCATTTCATCGGCAACAAAGTAAGCAAGTTTTTCGAAGACCATAAGATCAAAAAGATCCCATCAAAACCCTGTGCCTCTCGCATACGAAGCGAGCGCTCTACCATATGAGCTACACCCTAGCGGGAATGGGAAAGCAGAGTCCCTGAACAAACCATACTCCAAAATCTCAGAAAGAGATTGACTGACGCCAAAGGAAAATGAAAAGAAATCTTGCCCGAAGTCCTATGGGCATATCGTATTGTCACGCCCCAACCTCGGGAAGCGCGACCGGCGCTTAACCGAGTGAACTAGGTCGAGAAAGCCTATTAGATGATAGCTACCCGACTCGTTTGTGATTAAAGAAGGCACGTTATCATTACCTAAGCAGTGGAAGGGTTATATATATAGAACATTACAAGTTTTCCTTGCTTCATTTTCATTGCATCATGGTTAAGTTCCCAAAATACATACAATTTACAAATTAGTTGGACGTGAGTTTAAAAAGAAATACAACATAGTCCACTAACCCATTCCAATACCCATACACAACCTACGTAAATGTCTACAGAGACTCTAAGGATACAAAAGACAGTTATGATAATGCTGGCAACAAGGCCCCGGTTATACCTCAAAACGTCTAAGCATATAAACAAAAGATGTACTACATGACCACTGGAAGAAAAGGGGGGCTCACCAAGATCGCTGAGCAGAGGAGGCGCCGCTAGCTACAATTGGCACTATCTGCTATAGAACCACCTGCATCCATTCAAAGATGTAGCGCCCCCAATAAAAGGGACGTTAGTACTGTCGAATAGTACTAGTATGAAAAGTTAAACACCAACCTTAATAGAAGGAACAAGGAAACAAATAAAAGGGGAAAACAATCATATTGTACAATAAAAACATCACACAGTACTATAAATCAAGTAGGTGATCACATAAGTTCTTGGCTCTCTTTTCATCTCATTAGGTTGGTAAGCTTAGTGCCATGTTCCACGATCCCACAATGCCACCATGTTCCTATACGGAGTCCGATCTCAACCTGACTAGCTAGGTCGTCTCATTTGAAACACCATCCATATCCATGATTTCAACTGCTAAATCCAGCACAATTAGCACCATGTGTGTGGCATGGCATCCGATCACGTCCCGATCGGCTAGGCCATCTCACTTGAGACATCATCCTTTCAATTTTTTATTTCGATTTACATTTCCTTCCCATCTTTCATTACATGGCACGAGTAGCCTCATTTATTAAGTCATTCTTGGCACTTGGTGTATCTTACAATCCAAATTTCCCTTTTTATACATTCCAATAACATTATCATCACGTCAATAAGGCCTATAATATAAGGCATTGCACACATAAGGGAAAGATATTGAAAGATCTTAATCACACAGAGGCTTTTCATCCAAATTAGCTTAGCAAGAATTATTCGATTCTTGACATGAATTCTTAACCTTTCTCAACACAGATTCCTCATTTCAAACACATTCTCAAATAGCATGACGGCATGATGAACATTTAGGACAATTATTGAACATGAATCTTTCGACACAACATATTAGGGAAGCCAATTCTAGCAAGATCAAGTTAGGAACTTACACCAAATACTCGAACACTAGGGGTTCGATTCTAAGAGGAAGGGAGTTTAGCCGTACATACCTCATTGAGCTTTCTTTAAAACTTTTAGACGATCCTGGTTTTAGCAACTTCAATCTATTTTAATAATATAGCAAAATTGACCCCAAAATTAGGAGAATAATTGCAATTATAGCTTACTAGAGTACTTTGTCAAACACTATGTGTGCATTACTGTTCTTAGGGGATTTTTATGAAACATTCTACCATCCTTCCACCCATTCTTAGTTCACAACCTTCCCTCCTATTTTAGAAATACGTGCATGCAAGATACTTACCCCCCACACCCAGTAATTATCTCACCAATTTCCCCCTTTTACTAGATTTTCCAAATCAAAGGCTAGGGTATAGATTCTTACCTTCACTATGAGGACCTTCTTCATAATATTCAAGTATTTAGCAAGAAATGATGGATATTAGTTTCATTTTTTGATCTCTCTCTCTAAGAACCCTCTCCCTCACTCTAACAATATAAGAAAATAGCTCAATATTGTGTATAACATGTATTTTTAACGGAATAGGGTCGGGTCTTAAAATAAGAAAAATGGGTGCCCCAACACAAATCTGCGGTCGCATATACGGTCGCATAATGGTTATGCAGCCCGCAAAGTGACCGCAAAAGTATCCCTCAGGGGATTGAATTTTCTGCCCGGGTATACGACCAATATACGGCCCGCAAAATGATTATGTGATCGCATAATTGGCTCATAACTAACCTCAAAATTGGCTATATTTTTTGCCTCACTCTGCGGCCAATATACAGTCCCTAGAGTGATTATGCGACCGCATATCGGGCCGCAGAAACGCATTCCTCTGGAAAATATTTTCCTTTAGGTTTGTAGCGTACTGTTCAATCCAAAAAGTCCGAACCGCGGCGAGCTATAACACATAAATCTAACTTGGCACCACGAAATTTTTAGGCTTTTAGTTAAAAAATTTATGGGGCCTTACATCCTCCCCCACTTAAGATCATTCGTCCTCGAATGAGGATCAAGGTTCACTTAATAGCTCCTTATACAGCTTCAGTTTTTCACACCACATACCATCAACCCCAAACTCCCTAAATTTCCATAATTTTTGCAAGAGTTTCCTTTGTATCTAGGCCTATCTACCTGTCAGAGAGCCCCAGAAACACATCTTAACAACATATTTATGATCAAATGACGCGACAGAACACAAAACGAAACCAAATGTGGCCTCATAAGGAACATATAACTACAAAGGAATGTCTTTACATTAGCTGAACAAGTGATACAAAATTTATGGGAAACAACTTCATAGAACTATTACATGGCTATTCAAACAAATGAGGGTAATTCTTTTCCATTTATCCTCGGCTTCCTAAGTAGCTTCTTCAACTTGCTGGTTTCTCCATAATACCTTCGGAGGCAATTTCTTTATTTCTCAACTTTCGGACTTGCCTATCAAGAATGGCAACTGGAATCTCTTTATATGACAATTCTTCATTAACCTCGATGGTCTCAACCGGCACAATAGTGGAAGGATCTCCAACTACCTTCTTCAACATGGACACATGAAATGTCGGGTGCACTAATGACATCTCAGGTGGTAGCTCAAGCTTGTATGCCACATGATCGATCCTTTGAATGATTCTACACGATCCGACATACCTCGAACTCAATTTCCCTTTCCTTCCAAATCGCATAATACCCTTCATGGGGGAGACCTTGAAGAATACCCAATCATCTTCTTTGAACTCTAAGTCTCTGCGACGAACATCCGAAAGGATTTTTGACGACTCTGAGAAATTTTCAACCATTCCTTTATAATCTTAACCTTTTCCATAGCTTGATGCACGAGGTCTGGTCCTATCAATTCAGCTTCTCCAACTTTGAACACCAATAGGAGATCTACATCTCCCACCATATAATTCTTGAAATGGTGCCCTCTGAATACTAGCTTGGAAGCTGTTGTTATAAGCAAATTCTATGAGCGGCAAATGATCATCCCAGCTACCCTTGAAATCAAGAACACAAGCACGTAACATGTCCTCAAGCGTCTGAATAGTCCGCTCTGCTTGCCTGTCGGTCTCTGGTGGAAACTGGAGTGCCATGGAGAATGACTATTTCCTTGATATACAATTAAGCATATTGTTCCACAGTGTCGGTAGATTTAACTGGTAAGAATTGTGTTGACTTTGTGAGTCGATCCACGATCACCCAAATTGAGTCAAACTTGTGCGGAGTGTGCGGTAAGCCTACCACAAAATCCATATTGATCATCTCCCACTTCCACATTGGAATTTCTATATTTTGTGCCAACCCACCAGGCCTTTGATGCTCGGCCTTCACTTGCTGACAGTTTGGACATTTTGACACAAAGTCCGCCACACCCCTCTTCATGTCATTCCACCAGTAAACTTCATTGAGATTATGATACATTTTCGTAGAACCTGGGTGCACGGAATATCTAGAATTATGAGCTTCTGCCATGATCCTTTCCCGAAGACCATCTACGTTTGAAATACATAGTCATCCTTGGTACCGTACTGTACCATCATCCATGCCAAGAGAAAAGGTTGTGGTCTTGTGTTTATGAATCCCCCCCTTCTGCGACAATTAATGGAGAGGCAAGAGTAGAAAACCTTCCACAAACCTCATATAATACCCGGCCAAACCGAAGAAACTACAAACCTCTGTTGGAGTGGTAGGTCTAGGTCAATCCTTTACCGCTACAATCTTTTGAGGATCAACCTTAATTCCTTTTCTAGGGATGACATGACCCAGGAATGTAACAGATTCAAGCCAAAATTCACATTTCGAGAACTTCGTATATAACTGGTGTTGAAGAGTCTGCAGAACTGCCCTGAGGTGATCGGCGTGATCCTCTAAACTTCGTGAATATACGAGAATGTCGTCAATGAATACTATCACAAAGGAGTCAAGAATCTTGAAGACTCGATTCATAAGATCCATGAAAGTTGCCGGGGCATTTGTTAGCCCAAAATACATTACCAGAAACTCGAAGTGCCCATACCGATTCCTGAAGGCTGTTTTCAAAATATTATGCTTTCTTATCTTCAATTGGTGATACCCAGACCGTAAATCAATTTTGTAGAAGAACTTATCACCTTGTAATTGATCAAACAACTCATTTATTCTTGGTAATGGGTATTTATTTTTGATTGTGACTTTGTTGAGATGTTGATTGTCAATACACATCTGTAGCGATCCATCTTGCTTTCTAACAAAGACAACTAGTGCGCCCCAAGGCGACACACTCGGTCAGATGAAACCCTTCTCCATCAAGTCCTTCAGTTGTTCTTTTAGCTCCTTTAATTCTACCAGTGCCATTCGATAAGGTGGAATGGATATAGGTTGCGTACCTGGCATCACATGAATCCCAAAATCAATCTCCCTGTCTGGTGGAATCCCAGGGAGCTCATCCGGAAAGACATCGAGGAATTCATTTACAACCGGAACAGACTCAAGGGCAGGTACCTTAGCATCAGTGTCCGTAAACCGGACCAAATGATAAATACACCCTTTTTTTATCATTTTCGTGGCCTTAAGGTAAGAAATAAACTTACCCTTTGGCATAAGATTATTCCCTTTCCACTCAACAACTGGCTCGTTAGGAAATTCAAGCCTTATAGTTCTAGTTCGGCAATCAATTTTGGCAAAACATGCATAAAGCCAATCCATCCCCATTATTACATCAAAATCAACCATCCCCAACTCAATGAGATCGGCCATGGTGTCCCGACAACGTACCGTGATGACACAATCTCTATAAGCTCGTTCGTCTGTAATAGAGTCGCTAATCGACGTAGATACGGAGAACGACTCATGAAGTTGTTCTGGTTCTATCCCGAATTCCATAGTAACATAAGGAGTAACATAGGACAAAGAGGATTCGGGATCAATAAGAGCATACACATCATGAGATTGGACAGTCAATATACTTGTGACAACATCTTGAGAAGCCTCTGCACTCTGACGACCACTCACAACATAGAATCGGCACGGGCCTCCTGAACTCTGAGCACCGCCCCTAGTTGCACCACGCCCTGCTGGTGCTGGAGAGCCTCGAGCTGGAGGGTGTGCTGAAGATGCAGCAGTTGTAGGACTGGATGACTGAGTTGTGCCCCTGCCCGCACCCTGGCGGGATGCACGACACTCCCTCTGAATGTGGTCTCTCATCCTGCACCCATAACATACTGGCAGGTCTATGTAGCAGATTCCCAAATGCATCTTCCCACACTTGGGGCATGGGGGCCTCCACTGATGCTGGAATCTCCCTCCTGATCGGCCCTGATGGTGGGACCCCATGTTGCCCTGAATGGGACTAAAGCGACTCCCTTGCTGCTGACCGCTCCCTGTTAGCGGAGCACTAGCTGAAGACTGAGCATAAGACTGGGATGGCCCCGATGATCCTCCTCGGAAAGCTGATATCCCACCACCGAATGAATTTTCCCGCTGATCAGGCCCTACTGCTACCTTCTCGTTCCATCTAGTTCTTTAACTTTCGAGTCTCTGTAGCTTGGGCAAATGCCACAATCTTTCCATAGTTCATGTCAGAATTTAGAGCAGCTGTGGCAGCCTCATTAATAACCAAGGGGCTAAGGCCCTGCACAAATCGATGCACTCTAACCTCCATAGTCGGCATCATATGAACATCATACTTTGACAGGCGCGCGAATTCCATGTGATACTCATACACACTCTTATCACCCTGTTTAAGAGTCTCAAATTCCACCGCACGGGCTGCCTTAGTCTCGGCAGGTAAGAAATGGTCAATGAAAGCATCTGCAAACTCACTCCAACTCACCGGATGGCTCCCCTTCTCACGGGAATCCTCCCACATCTCAAACCATGAATATGTCACCCCTTTCAGGCGATAGGCGGCCAACTCTACTCCCTCCGTCTCAGTAGCACGCATAACTTGGAGAGTCTTATGCATTTCATCAATGAAATCCTGAGGGTCCGCCCCGAGATCAATACTTGTGAACATTGGAGGGTCTAACTGAAGAAACTTATTTACCCTAGAACCAACAGAATCCCCTTGCACGCTAAAAGAGGTGGTTGCAACATCTCATCTCTAGGCCTAAGAAGCCACTAACTGAGTCAACATCTGGATAGCTCACCTAAAATCCTCATCAGAAATACCAGGACCGGGAGCGGGGGCTGGAGGTGGCACAGGAATATCGACGGGAGGGATTGTGGAACCCTCCGCAGGTGTAGGGACTGGTGTAGTCTGTTCTGGAGTAGAAGAATCAGGCAGTGTAATAGCCGGGGGATTATTCTCACCCGCATTATCAAGTAGGGAATCAACAGCCACTCTTGGGGTGGCATTGGCTTCTTGGCCAATTCTCGCTTTCTTCTTAGGTGCCATTTACTGGAATTTAGAACAATGCACGAGTTAGAGGAGAACAACCTCACTTTCCTCTCTATCGCACGATATAGAACAACAAAGCAGGGTATTATTCCTAAATATCCAAGCAACCCCCTAATTATAGATATGGTCGAAAACACACTGATAATAAGGCTCTACTAGACACGGCTCCAAGACATCCTAGGACACTTTAAAACATTAGGCTCTGATACCAAGTTTGTCATGCCCCAACCTCGGGGAGCGCGACTGGCGCTCAACCGATTGAACCCGGTCGAGCAATCCTATTAGATGATTGCTATCCAACTCGTTTGTGATTAAAGAAGGAACATATCATTAGTTAAGTAGTCGAAGGATTATATATATAGAACATTACAAGTTTGCCTTGCTTAATTTTCATTACACCATGGTTAAGTTCCTAAAATACATACAACTTACAAATTAGTGGGATGTGAGTTTAAAAAGAAATACAACATAGTCCACTAACCCATTCCAATACCCATACACAACCCACGTAAATGTCTACGGAGCCTCTAAGGATACAAAAGACAATTATGATAAAGCTGGAAAAAGGCCCCGGCTATACTCAAAACGTGTAAGCATATAAACAAAAGATGTACTACATGACCCCTGGAAGAAAAGGGGGACTCACCAAGATTTCTAAGGAGAGGAGGTGCCGCTAGCTACGATCGACACTATCTGCTATGGAACCACCTACATCTATTCAAAGATGTAGCGCCCTCGGCAAAAGGGATGTTAGTACTGTCGAATAGTACTAGTATGTAAAGCTAAACACCAACCTTAATAGAAGGAACAGGGAAACAAATAAAAGGGGGAAACAGTCATGTTGTACAATAAAAGCATCACATAATACTATAACATCAAGTAGGTGATCACATAAGTTCTCGGCTCGCATTTCATCTCATTAGCTTTGTAATCTTAGTGCCATGTGCCGCGATCCCACAGTGCCACCGTGTTCCCACACGGAGTCCGATCTCGACCTGATGGGCTAGGTCATCTCATTTGAGACATCATCCATATCCACGATTTCAATTACTCAATCGAGTACAATTATAACCATGTGTGAGACATGGCATCTGATCACGGCCCGATCAGCTAGGCCATCTCACTTGAGACATCATCCTTTCAATCGTTTGTTTTGATTCACATTTCCTTCCCATCTTTCACTACATGGCACGAGTAGCCTCATTTATTAAGTCGTTATTGGCACTTGGTGTATCTTACAATTCAAATTTCCCTTTTTATACATTCCAATAACATTATCATCACATCAATAAGTCCTATAATATAAGGCATTGCACACATAAGGGAAAGAGCTTGAAAGATCTTAATCACACAGAGGCTTTTCATACAAATTAGCTTAGCAAGCATTATTCAATTCTTGACATGAATTCTTAACCTTTCTCAACACGGATTCCTCATTTCAAACACATTCTCAAATATCATGACGGCATGATGAACATTTAGGACAGTTATTGAACATGAATCTTTCAACACATTACATTAGGGCAGCCAATTCTAGCAGAATCAAGTTAGGAACTTACACCAAATACTCGAACACTAGGGGTTCGATTCTATGAGGAAGGGATTTTAGCCATACATACCTCGATGGAGCTTTATTTAAAACTTTTATACGATACTGATTTTAGCAACTTCAATCTATTTTAATAATATAGCAAAATTGAACCCAAAATTAGGAGAATAATTGCAATTCCAGCTTACTAAAATACTTTGTCAAACACTATGTGTGTATTACCATTCTTATGGGATTTTTATGAAACATTCTACCATCCGTCCATCCATTCTTAGTTCACAACCCTCCCTCCTATTTTAGGAATACATGCACACAAGATACTTACCCCCCACACCCAGTAATTATCTCACAAATTTCCCCCTTTTACTAGATTTTCGAAATCAAAGGCTAGGGTATAGATTCTTACCTTCACTATGAGGGCCTTCTTGATAATCTTTAAGTATTTAGCAAGAATTGATGGATATTAGTTTGATTTTTTGATCTCTCTCTCTCTAAAAACCCTCTCCCTCACTATAGAAATATAAGAAAATAGCTCAATATTGTGTATAAAATGTGATTTTAACGGAATAGGATCGGGTCTTAAAATAAGGAAAATGGGTGCCCCGACATGGATCTGCGGTCGCATAATGGTTATACGGCCCGCAAAGTGACTGCAAAAGTAGACCTCAGGGGCTTGAATTTTCTGCCCGGGTATGCGACCAATATGCGCCCTGCAAAATGATTATGCGATCGCATAATTGGCCGCATAACTTACCTCAAAATTGGCCAGATTTTCTGCCTCACTCTACGCCCAATATGCAGTCCGCAGAGTGATTATGCGGCCGTAAAAATGCATTTCTTAGCAAAACATTTTCCTTTAGGTCAGTCGCGTAATGTTCAATCCAAAAAGTCCGAACCGCGGCGAGCTGTAACAAATAAATCTAACTTGGCACCATGAAATTTCTGGGTTTTTAGTTAAATATTTTACGAGGCCTTACACGTACGACCTCGAAGTCTAGTACTGGGGCCACCGCGTTCTCGTTGATTTACAGCACCGAAGCTCTAATACCGATCGAAGTGGGAGAACCGAGTCTCAGGTTCCGATATACAACTGAAGAATCAAATGGCGAGGCCATGAATATGATCCTGGAACTGTTAGATGAAAGGCGAGAAGTCACCCTCGTACGATTGGCCGTCCAAAAATAATGGATCGAGAGGTATTAAAATCGAAGAGCCAACCTTCGACACTTCAATATCAGGGACTTAGTGTTAAGGAAGGTCACACTAAGCACCCAGAACCTGAACGAAGGGAAGCCGGGGCTGAACCGGGAAGGTCCGTATCAAATTATCGAGATCACCGGAAAAGGATCATACAAACTCGGAGCAATGAACGGTGAGCGACTACCGAACAACTAAATATAACTCACTTGAAAGGAAACAACTGGTAAGGTACAACCCATTTATTTCTTTCATTTTCTTACATTTTGAACTAACAATTGCAGGTGACCGTAAAAAAACTATACAATTTTTAGGCCTGAAAGCACGCGTTGCATTCTTTTTCCCTTGAATGGGTTTTGTCCCAAATGGGTTATGAACCAGTGTCAAGGATCACATAAACAGTATTCGAGGCTTCTCTATGATCAGCCTCGAACAGGCATCACCCTCGAGTAGTGATTTTAGCAAGGAAAGAAACTCTGTGCTCGAATAGTCTAGGCTCGACCGATAGGATTTACTACAAGGGCCAAACAATCAAATAAACCACACCCACATAGACCACCGAAACCTGACACAAAGCTTGTACACATGTGTAACTGTATATTTTTCGCACAGAAATGAAAGAAAGTTTCTACCTTGTGGATAAATATTTTGTCCCTTAAATTTTTTTTCTCATATTTGGTCCCCTAAAGACATCGAGCCCAAGGGCCACCTCACTCGAGGACTGCTGTCCAAGGTAGGTTCGGACGACCCGAAATAATGAAGCCCGGGGGCACAAAGCTTATTAGGAAGTGCCGAAACTTTAAATGCTACGTCCATCCCAATTCGGGGACGGTTGTCTTGGGTAAGCCCGAATGACTAGGGGTAACAAGCCTACAGGGAAACACCCAAACTAGAAAGGATACGGCCGTCCTAGAATGGCTCGGAGACATCCAAGACCTGTAACCAAACATAAGACCTTTAAAATGTCTAAACCCGGTTCAAAAGGCCTCGGCAAATTGTAATCTAAAATATTCTAAGTACTTTGGGAAAGCATTCGTTCATACCGAGCCCCCCATAAGTCTTAAGAAAAATAATATCGAGAACAGGGCATGTTCAGAAGTCCAAACAAGACCTAATTATTACGTGACAAGGCATTTGATATCTTTACGATCATAACGAAAAGAACGAAAGGAAACAAGCTTAAAAATTGTCGAAAGGAAAAAGAGCCTTATATATGTATGTATGTATGTATGTGTGTGTGTGTGTGTATATATATATATATATCAACAAAAAGTACAAAGGTGAAAAAATAAAGAAAAATCTACAAAGCACCTAAACAGCATGGTCTTCGCCGGAGCCCGCCTCATCACCGGGACCATCGGGGTCTTCTCCGCCCCCGGGTTCGCCCGAACCCTTAGAGTCTTATTCATCCTCGGGATACGCCAACTTCTTGGCCTTGGCCTCGAGCCCCTTAGCACTTTTGATCTCGGTTGATAAATCAAAACCCCAAGCATGAACCTCCTTAAGGGCCTCCCTTCGGGACTACCACTTCGCATATTCGACAATTTTTTCAGGCAGTCCTGGGCTACCTCGGCATCGGATTTGTACTGGACCACCATCTCATCAGCATCGACCTTGGTTATTTCAGCCACCGACTTGGCTGCTTTAAGCTCCTTGGCGAGGGTCTCTCGATCGGCAACAACTAAGCTCATCTGAGACTAGAGATCCTCAATTTTTTGGGACCGTGTCTCAGCCTTCTCCCTCGTCGCTTGAAGTTGAGCCTCTGACAAGACCAATTTCACCAGGACAGTCTCCTTTTCCGAGGCCAAACGGTCCATCTTACCTTTCCACTCTTCAGCCTCGACCTTGATTACATTTATCTTGGCCCAGAGTTGGTCGATCCGATTAATCTTCTATTGGACCTGCGGTTTCGGACCGTTAGTCACCGTGTCTAGTTCATTGTCGCTAAATTCAAAGATTTTTACCTTTTCAACCAGGTCGACGTGTTCGAGTCGCGTCCAACTCAGCTCGAAGGCTCTTAGCCTCTCCTTCACGTTGCTCGCTTAGAAGTTTGTATGTGTCTCTCTTCTCAGCAAACATTTTGACTTCGGCCTCGAGTTGGTTCAACTCATTCCGATACCAAAGGAAGGTTTCATGGTGAATCACTGAGGCCTACAAATACGAGAAGAGATATTAAGATCGTCAAGAACTAAAGTTGAAAAATAAAAAGGATTGGTAACACCTTACCCGATTCAGCGCATGTTGTGCTTCGTTGAACAGGAATGTGGCATCCACCTCGTCCATTTAAGCCTAGTCTTCATCGGTTACAAGGCACCAGAGGTAGCTAGCTACCCCGACGGGGGCAAAAAGAACCCGGCCATCCTTTAGGACGATGACGACGATTGACCACTTCCAGCTAAGATCCGTACTCGGGGCCAGGAACCGATTGGCCAACCTCGGGCTCGAGTGCTGCCCGCCAACCTCCGAGGATGGACTTTTCCTCGGCACTTCTAAATCACCCAATCGGTTAAGTCCTCTAGGGCAGACGAGTCTACACCATCAAAGAAGTGACGAAGGGGATAGTCCACTCCATGGGCACCCTCGTTCGATCGCTCCTTCGTCGTTTGGGCTTCGTCGAACAATGAGTCCATGAACGAAGGTGATTCTGTAATGTCTATCACACCGGGCGGGGCGGAGCCGACATCTCTAGAGTTCTGGGCCCCCGCTGCAGCATCAGCCTCGCGAACTTAAGAGGGGTTAGCCTCCATCATTTCCTCCTAGGCCGCCTCCATTCTTCCGGGACTGATGGCTCTTGGGCCACTAAGAGTTCATCCTTCTCAGGTTCATCCTTGAGTCGGAGGAGTGAGTCTGAGTCAAGCACTCGGGAGCTGGAGGTTTCTTTTAACTGACGAACTAGCTTCCTTCTCGGTTTTTTTTCTCCGAGCTCGGGGAGCTCGGAGCCCTCCTCTTTTCCTTCTCTTCGGCCTGCCCTTGAGAAGGAGACTCAACAGGAAAGTCCTCGCCACCGACTGGAGGGATAAGCTCGATATCCTTTGGCAAGCCTTCAAAAAGAAGTAAAGGAAATAAGGACTTGATGTTAAAAGAAGAAACCTAACACAACCTACTCGGGAAAGGAGTCTCACCATGGGAATGGGCCTCCCAACGGCCCTTCGAGAGTTTGCGCAACGAGCGCTCGAAGTAGGGCATCTGTGAAACGATTCCCTTGACCTACTCCTTGAGTCGAGGGAAAGCATTTGGGACCAGAGCGACGGCTGCACCATTACGAATACCAATAAGGAAAAAAGAAGTAAACATAAAATCAACATTCGAAGGAAAGTGCTACTTACGTTATGTATTCCACTTCTCAGGGAATGGACCGCATTCAGCTGGAATCAAGTCCGAAGTCCTCACTCAGACAAAAAGGCCTTGCAAGCCTCGATCCCGGTCCTCATTGATACTTGAGAACGGGGATTTATTGGCCCGGTGCACAAGCTTTATCAGCCCCCCTCGGAATATTCGGGGACTATACAAACAGAGTAGGTGATCCACAGTGAACCGGTAGAAGTCGATTTATTCACAAAAAATCGAAGGAGGATCAAAATCCTCCATAGTGAATGATGAACCTAATCGAGGCATACCTCGTATCTCTTGCAGAAATCTATAACGATCGGGTCCAATGGTCCCAATGTAAAAGGATAAGTGTAAACACTTAGGTATCCCTCGACATGGGTGGTAATGTCATCCTTAGGGTCGGGGACCATGTTCTTATCAGCCTAGTTGTAGTCTTTTCGGACCGTAGGGAGGACCTCCTTGTATTCGAGCAGATGTATCTCGAGCCCTCCTGACACCGACCCTGTACGGAGGAAGGATTTTCAACCTTGAAATCATCGTTGACCGAGAATCCCCCGAGGATGAACATTTTCAAGGGGGTTTAGGTACTAGTTCATCAACGGCCACGCTTGCAGCGGTCTCTTCGACCTCAGTGGCCAGCCGCGAAGTAGAAGGAACTTCTTTCTGGGGAACGTTTTTGGAAGTCTTTTCCATTCCTTTAGAAAGTAAAAATGAAGGAAATTATGGAAAAATATGAAGAAAGAAAGGAAGTTGAAGGATTAGACTTGTTTGCTTGAGAAGAAGACGGGTACAATTTTTTGCAAAGGACCTTGAGTAATGGGGCTAGAAGTGTTAAAGAGTATTGAAATAATTAGGGTACGAGGGTAGAAGGTTTGACGTAAAATGAAAATGAATAGGGGGTGGTATTTATTGGAGTTCATCGACCTTTCACGTCCAGGGAGGGTCGATCGGCGACTAACACGCATTTAATGCCATTATGACATGACTAACAAGACGTTTCGGGTGTTTTGTCATTTCTATTGCAATGTATCGAAGTAAGAATCGGGATCTCATGTCATTTTTCTTCATTTACTCTCTCATAAATGAGGGAACTATCTGTATACGGGTGAAACCGGTCTCATGGTTCACCCTGGTCTCCGACATCGAAGAACATTGTTAGGAAATCGAGCACGGCCAACGGAAGGCCGTAATATCCGTGACAACTGGATATCACGCAGGGATCTCGGCACGTATCAGTGAAGAACCGGCAATCAGTTAATCAGATGATATTTTACCTTTTGTTGAGTTCTATCTAGAGTAGGATTCCCTACTATATAAAAGGGGTATGATAATTCATTAAGAAGTTTTGTAACACGCATTCCAAAGCAATATACTATTATTTTTTCTGCTATTACTAAGGCTTTGAATCTATTTTATCTTTTTTTTAGCAAGTATACCACTAGGCAGGCTGCCTAGTGACTAATATATAAATAAAATCCCAAAATGGGTCCAAAGCTTACAAGATGTCCAAACCAAAATAGAAGTTGCATGAAGCTACTAGCTACTAAAAGGATAGAAAAGCTAAAATCTAAAGAACTAGCTATTACAAAATAATAAGCTAAGTGCTTCTTTCTTCTGTCAGTGTATGTGAAATCCAATTTCTAGTGGAAAATACCAAGCAGCACCTATCAAGCTCTCACCCGGCGCCAGGGTATACTATCCATAGGCTAAAATGAATTCCAAACATCTACACCACAGATTTGAAGCCAGCATAGTCTTCCAAATGTAGCTACTATATAATCTCCATATGCAGTGAACTGAGTTTGTCCAAGTATTAATCATATGCTCACTCATCTAGCTTAACCTGTAGAAGAGCCTGGCTTTAGGCAGGCTTTGCAAGGCAAAAGCCATGTTTGACCTGGCTTTAGGCACGCTTTGCAAGGCAAAAGTCAGGCTTGAGCTTGCTTTAGGCAGGCTTTGCAAGGCAAAAGTCAGGCTTGAGCTCGCTTTAGGCAGGCTTTGCAAGGCAAAAGTCAGGCGTGAGCTGGGTTTAGGCAGGCTTTGCAAGGCAAAAGCCAGGCATGAGCTGGCTTTAAGCATGCTTTGCAAGGCAAAAGCCGGGCTTCGTAACTGTGCCTTTTTTTTGTTCTTGTAAGCTCAGATCTTTCCATGCAAGAACCTTTAGTATAGACATCATTCTAATAATTTCTAAACCATCCTCATATTGATCATGAAAGCATGCTAATACCACTGAGAAATGATTCAACAATCTCCAGAAATACCACATGACAGGTTCAGCGTTTTCCTTAGTATTTGGCCATATCAGACTCAGGATAAATTGTACCATCCAACACCTGCTTATCGCATTGTTCATGTACACTATCAAAGCACTCCAATAATGAGAATGTTATTATACTAATACCACTGGAAAGTACCTTAATGACATATAGAAGAGAAAGAAACATGCAGGTTTCTGCAGAGTCCAATTCTGTGAAGCCATCAGTCTGGGGTTCTTCTCTTTGCTATCCTAACCCTAAGGTTAGGTGTTTGATATTTGTCTAGATTGATCAGCCTCCTCCCTACACTAGGTAGTTCAGAGAACGAATGAAACTCAGATGTACCTGCAAAAGAAAAGACAAGGTTAGCTATAAAATCCGCCACTGAGTTTCCTTCTATGAACACATGTTGAAAGATCACATTGAAGTTGCCCTTCATCTTAATAATTTTCTTCACATCATTTTCAATTACCCATGGAGGATCCCATTCCCCTTTTATCACTTTCTTCATCACCAATGAATCAGTCTCCAATATGAGAAGGTGAAGATCATGCTCCACACAGTATTCCAATCCTTGAAGAATAGCCTTAGCTTCAGCCACCACATTAGTTGTCACCCCCAGGTCTACTTCCCTTGCATACACCACATCACCTTCATCATTCCTCACACAAAAGCCTAAGGAGCTAGGACCAGGATTTCCTTTTAAGGATCCATCAGTATTGCATTTGTACCAACCATGAAAAGAAAGTTGTCATGTTACTCTTGTAGTGATCAATATAGGTATATATCCTTCAAAATAGTGAATTATGTCTGGCCATAACAATGGAATATTAGGCATCCAATCATACCTCACCCTGGCCAGTTGATTCAATGTCCTATTGATCTCATGAATCACCCTAATTGTAGACACTAAACCCCTATGTTTACCTACATTTCTTCTCTTCCAAAGTTCCCAAGTGATGATAGTTGGTACTGCTTGAAACAAGGGCTTTAACTTTGGACAACATTGAGCATACCACCAATGCCTTATAACCTTCTTCAATTGAATCAATGGCACAGTAATTCCAGCAGCCCTCATGAACAAGTTCCATAATTTAGAGGAAGTATGACTTGTGACAAATATATGCTCAATAGATTCCTCTTGGGGCTACTGACAACACCAACACCTAGACATCATCATTTGCCCTTGCCTCCTCCACATGTCATCAGTGGCTATTTTCTGCCTCCACAATCTCCACAAGAAGAATGATATCTTGAATTGTAAGACTTTAATCCATATTAACTTGAATTCCTGATTAGGATCAGCCCTATGCCTTAATATTTGCCAAGCACTGCTAACACTGAACTTGCCTGAAGGAGTTAGCATCCAGTATGGCCTATCCCAGTATACCTCACTGCCTTCATAATGCACATTTAGCCTTATATGTTCTGCAATTTCCTCATTGAAAGTTTGATCTAGCAGCTGATCATCCCATGTTTCACCTTGCCACAATTCTGCCACATCCTGAAGATATTCATTGATTGGAAAGTCTTCAGGTAATACGTGATAAAGTGCACCCAATCCAGTCCAATTTTCATGCCAAATATTAGTTGTGCCACTCTTCAATTCCCATAGGATCTCATGTTCTACTTCTTCCCTAGCATTCAACATTTGTCTCCAAGCATGAGATCCCCTTCTAAACTGCATCAACGTTGGTATCTCCTTCTTGCAATACTTATTCCACATGAAATTAGACCACAAAGATTTTGTGGTCCTAAACCTCCACCATAGTTTAGCAAACAGTGCCCTCGACACATCATGTAAGGACCTAAAACCTAGGCCCCTTCCTCTTTAGGAAGGCAAAGATTTTGCCATAAAGCCCAATGTCTGCTTTCTCCCTTCTTCCTTTGTGCTCCAAAAGAACCTAGAAAAAATCTTATGAAGATGCTCCAGGACATTTTTTGGCGGATGAAGGACTGATAACATGTGGGCTGGCATACTTTGCAACACACTAGAAATGAGTGTTGCCTTTCCTCCAAATGACAACAACTTTCCTTTCCATGAGTGCAATTTATCCTTTACTTTCTTGATAAGATCCTCATAATATTCCTTCCACCTTCTAGGTAAAAAATAGGACACCCTAGATATGTGAAGGGGAATTTACCTCTTGCAAATCCTGTAATAGCTCCAACCGCCTGAAACAATCCATTAGCAATCTTTGAATACATGTAGTATGAACTCTTACCTTTGTTGATCATATGGCCTGATATCTTCTCATAGTTCCCCAACACTGCCATAATCTTGCTCAAGGATGGAGGATGAGCATAAGCAAAGATTATAGTATCATCAGCATATGCCAAGTGGTTTAATGGATCAGACCACTTAGGCATTCCAAATCCCACAAATGACCTGTCTTCAAATAGCTTATTCAAAGACCTGGAAAGTACCTCAACTTACAAAATGAACAATGCTGGTGATGGGGAATCCCTTGCTTCACACCCCTTGTAGACTTAAAGAACCCTGAGGACTGTCCATTCACCAATAATGAGTACCAGTTATTTGACACCAAGTTCCACACCATGTTGATGAAGTGCTCAAAAAATACCATCTTCCTTAGTACATGCAATAAGTACTTCCATGAAACCCTATCATAGGCCTTAGCCATATCAAGCTTGATCACCACATTAGTTGGCTTTACCCTTAGCCTTATGTCAGTGACAATTTCTTGAGTCAATAAGATGTTCTCAAATATACTCCTACCCTTCACAAATTTCGATTGATTAGGAGATATTAGAGAAGGCAAAAAACTTTCCAATCTATCATGTAACACCCTAGACAAGACCTTGTTAATGAAGTTGCTCAAGCTAATAGGTCTTAAGTCAGACTAGGTCTCAACTCTAGGTTTCTTAGGCAGCAACACTAGATTGGTGTGAGTGATGGATTTAGGCAGTGCAGCTCCTCCATAGAAGTGTAGCACCATGTTGTGTATATCAGCACCAATAACATCCCAACATGTTTGATAAAACATGCCAGTGAATCCATCTGGACCACTAGCACTCTCCCCACTAAGCTCAAAAACTGTTGTCCTTACCTCTTCAATTGTTGGCAATCTGCTAAGTTCCGAATTCTGTTCCATAGTGACCATTAAAGGTACATTATTGATCAAGGAGAAGTCAGATGCATCACCTTCATTTGTGAACTATTTTTTATATAATTCCACTGTAGTTGTAGCCAATTGCTTCTGGTCTTCAATCCATACCCCACTTCCACTTTTGATCCTCTTCCGTTGCAATTTCTTTCTTTTGCCATTGACATGATTGTGAAAGAAACTTGTATTCCTATCTCCTTCAGCAAACCAAGTCATCCCAGCTTTTTGCTTCCAATACTGCTCCTCAATACTCAAGTATTTCTTCAATTCAGATTGATCCATTTGAAGCACAATCATGTTCTCAATTGTAGGCTCTTCTTCAAACAACATCTCTTTCACCCTAACAATGTCCTCCAAAATAGCCAACTGCTTGAAGATATTCCAAATGTTTCCCTACTCCATTTTGATAGTGCTGCTTTCACCCTCTTGAGCTTCTACTTGAACATCAAAAACGAATCCCCTATGAAATCAACTTCCCAATTCTGCCTCACCACATCCATAAATGTAGCATGCTTAGTCAAAAAGTTCAAGAACTTGAAAGGCTTGACAAAATTGGTGGTCTTCTCCCCACATGTCATTAATAATGGTGCATGATCTGATCCAGTTCTGATTAGATGTTCAACTTTAATAGTTGGCAACATGTTCTGAAATGGAAAATTCACAAAGATCCTATCCAATCTTTTGAATATACATGCAGCGTTGGATCTCCCATTCCACCATGTAAATGTACTTCCTTTATATACTTCCTCAAACAAACCACAAGAGTTTACACAAAATGCAAAATCCTTATATTCAGGAGGGTGTACTGGTAGTACTCCTATTCTCATCTTTATGCAATATCACATTGAAATCCCCTCCTACAAAACATGGCAATTTCATATCACTTGCTAAGTAATACAAGTGATCCCACAATTCCAACGTCTCAATTGCTGAACATTTTGCATAAACAAATGTCATCATCATGTGCTGCCCCAGGTCATGGTGAAACACTCTCGCAGTCACATGTTGCTCAGTATCCTCCACTAATTCCCATTCCACCACTGCATCAAAGAACAACCATATTTGCCCATTAATGTTTGCATAAACAGTCTCCATATTCAACATTCTTCTATATCTATCAATGAGTCTCTTCTTTTGAAAAGGATCCATCAATGCAACTACACAAAAACTATGCTCCCTATATTCATGTTGATCACCCTAGGAAAGGCCTGTTGTGTATTCACATACCTTATGTTCCATATTAATGTTTTGATCATCATCATTTAGATATAGAAGCTGCTCTCCTGGGCATTATTCTTGATGGTTGTGGTGACTCTTTATTCTGATTCTTCTTTGTTTTCTTACTTCCTTTAGCACTAGTTGTGGGTGATAAAACTCCTTCCCTAGTCACTTGTTTGAAGTTTTTTGCCATAGATTCATCATCTCCTTATCCTCCATTGGACTTTGTCTCATTAAGTCTTCATCAATTGGTGTCATATTGTGTGTAACTAAATCATGTAAATGCTGTAGAGGAGTCTTCAGTGGAACACTAACTTGCAGCGGCATAATTTGATCAATGCCATACTCTATAGGAACTTCCTATATTTCCCCAGATGCTCTTGGAATAATTGATCGCTCATCAGCCTTTTCCGTGCTATTATCCATAGAAGCAACAACAACCTGCATCATTTTGAATTACTGCTCATAGACACTGCCTAGCCCAGGAATTACTGTAGTAGTCTATTAAGAAATGTCTATTCTATTGATATCACCACCCTTTCCATTGCATGTGTTTTGATCTGACCCCATTGTATCATCCCTAACCTTCACATTATCATCTTCATCAAGTTTGTTCTCTAATGCGTACACCGGAACACCATCTACAACCTCTCCAGTTTCACTAGGATAGGGTTTACTGTGGCTGTCTCATCAGGTGCACCTGGTGCCAGGCCTGGCGTCGCCATCCTAACGCTTGCGGGACCTGGTTTTAGCCTTGGCGTCACAGGACTAACGCCTGGTGAGCCTGGCTTTAGGCCTGGCGTCTCCAGCCTATCGCCAGGTTGAGTGTTGTCCTTCACCTTGTCTCCTTTTGTCTTTTTCTTGCCTTCTTGATCTTCCTCCACCTCTATTGCATCAGTCCATAAAACCTTTGTTGATTTTACCTCATCAAGGTCCTCAAGCTGCCCAGAATCTGCAAATATTTGAGATGGAATATCTTGGCATGATTGGTTTGTAGTCACATTGGACTGCCTTAACTCCTCTTTGCTAGTTCCAAACCTTCTATTAGCCCAGTCGATTGTGGATTCCTTATTAACCCTTTCATCAGTACTTTGATCACTATGAACACTAGAATTAACCTTAGCTAAGTTCCTATTATGCTGATCTTCCAACACTTTCTCAACTGCTTCCTTCTTCACACTCTTAAGTTCATGTCAATTACCTTCTCCAGGTGGTTTAATATTCGCATCTTTCCCAACCCTAACCCAGATGCCTTAGGATTAGGGCTTAACACTCCAGTATTGCCTTCCTTTTCCTTCTTCTGTCCCTTCTGGGATTGCTTTTCCCCATGTTCCTTCTTCTTACCATTGCTATGATCCTCACCTTTGCCTTCAGTAATTTGTAGAGTAGGTTGATGAACTTCCTCAACCTCTAGTGCATTAAACTTATTTTTGGTTGCTATATCCTCAAGTTTGGCATTCCCTTTACCCTTATCAGCTTCCTTTCCTTGTTTATTATCAACAATGTGACCCCTATTATCCCGTTGGTATTTGTTCTTCCTTGCTTGCATCCATTCCTGCTTGGCATGATTAGTAGCTGGCTTACCAACCACATTTCCACTTGCTAGCACCTTTGTTGAATTTGCAGCTGTACCAATTGCTTCAGTACTCACCACAATTGTCTTCTCCTTGCCTTGGTCCTCAACATCTTCATCAAATCTCTTGTGTAATTCAAGATGAATTACCCAGCATTCTGCCTCACTATGCCCTTGTTTTTTGCATGGCTTGCAATACTTTGGCATATAATCATCATACTTAATCCTAATCCATTTAAACTCTCCTGGCCTAGATTCATCAGCTGCTTCTACAACCTTAATACGATGAGGGAACTTACCTAACAAGTTAACATCCACCTTCACCTTAGCACAACTAGGTCTAGTCCCATTTTGAGTTGCTAGGTCTACATGTAGTGGATTACCAACTGCATGAGCTAATGAAAATTCACATTCCTTACCAAAGAAATTAGGAGGCAGTTCTGGAAAGCTAATCCAGGCTATGGCAATGGGAGTCTCTTCATCAGGTGTCCACCATGGATTCCATTTTGTACAATGCATCTGCCACATGTCTGACTGAACTTTTAAATAAAAGCTGGCTTTGAAAGAAGATGAACATAGTCCTCCAATAATGACAGCCTAATCAATACATGGCTATCTTCAGTTAAACTAACTGAACAATGGCTTTTAATCTCACATTGAATTGGAATTACTTTACGTAATTCACTAATAACAGGCTTCCCATACGAAAATTTTACAAGAACTGCAAGTTGAAGCCCTTATTGTACGATAGATTGCTTTACTTCTTGTTTCTTCCACTTCACAACTGGTTCTCCGTGAAGGAACTCAACTGGTTTCAATGGTAACGTATCTAGGGTTTGCATGGGGGCATTAATGGCAGTAGGTTTTAAGATTTTTGCATAATCTATGAGTTGAAGATTGTTGTTTGTGTTTGTAGATGATTGGGCGACAATGGGGAGGTTGGGGAGGCAGCTGGCTGGCTGGCTGCCGACCGTTGCTGCCATGGAGGGTGGCCGGTGAGTTTAAGGTTTAGGAGAGAGAAGAGAAGAGGCCAAAAGTACTTTTTTCCCAAAGTATCAAATTACTGTGTGTATATAAAACTACTTATAAATTATCTGATTTTGAAGGTAAACAACTAAAATTCAAAGCCCAATTTTTGTTTGTTGAAGTTAGTGATAACAAATTTACTCATAGATCCACCAGCGCATCCCAATGTATCAAGTATTGGACAAAAGCTTCCCAAGTTTTTCCCATGTCAAAAATGGGGTAATCAGCTATCATAAATTTAAAACAATTAGCTCAATCATCCTCGTCGGAATCGGGTCGTACAGATTGCTCAAATTTTGAATCCAATAAAGACCCAACTGAATCTTTCCATATATACAGAGTATATCCTCATATAGAATCAATAATCAATCTTATCAAATTGTACATCATCCGGGTACAGAGAATACAAAGGTTTATCGGCGGAAGCATTTCCATAGGAGCTGTTTTCAGGTGTTTTAAGTGTTCTGGTTTGAAGGCTATTTTAGTCCAAGTATACATTTAACTTACAAATTCGGGGACAAAATTTCCCGAGAAAGAAGGCAAGTCGTCAAAAGCCCAACCCAAAAAATTCTCAAATCTTCACCACCGCCACCCTCCTCCCCTCTCCACCGATTCCCTTCTCATTTCTTAGTCGCCGATCAGCAACCTCCATGAACCGCCACCATCGCCATAGCTTCTAACTTCATCAATGGCGTTGAGATCAACTGGACGCAAGGTCTCGTTTGACATTCTCTCAACTTCCATCCTAGACGACGATCACGATTACGATTCCTCCACCGCGACTCTCCTCCGATCCAGTTCCGATCCTCCTCCTCAGCTTCTGCCTGACGATGACGCCACAAGCCCTATCGGAAACCGCAAGAGGAAGAAGAAAAAGAAGAAGCACAAGAGAATCGCTGAGCATTCCACAATTTCTGAATATTCCGTCACGGACGAGCAGCTAGGCCGCTCATCCTCCGTCGGGGAATTTAACGGTTACTGTTACAGTGTTGCTCAGAGCAGCAGTGTTGTGGTATGTGAGGAACCTGTTACGCTGCCGAAGTCTGAGAGTAATTGTTCAGTGAGTTCAGTTTCTGGACTTCCGTTTGGGGAGTTGAGGCAAAGAAATGTTATGGTCAATGGAGTGACCGAAGAGAGTGTCGGATCACCACAGATTAGTGAGAGAGAAAGTGAGGGTGTTGTTAAGGAATTGGAATCAAGGTCAAATTCGAGAGTCGACGTGAATGTGAATATGAATGGGGTTGCAAGGAGGAGTTTGGAGAAGGAAGCGTCTTTAGATTGGAAGAAGTTGATGGCTGAAGATCCCAATCGTAAGCATGTACCTTTTTTGTTTTTCTTTAATGGTTTTCTAAATGTTTTTCATTTCCTGCCAATTTTCCAATATCACAATGTTTCCTAACTGTGTTCTGACTCCAATAGGAACATATTATGGCAATGGGAGGAACGCGTAGAGAAAAGATTGGTGATTAGTACTTGAATAGAGAAATTCTATTTATAGAGAGAAGCTTGTACGAGGCATCCTTAATCATCATATCTTTTCAAATGTTGAGAAACTACGTCATTGTACTTTAAACATGAAGTCAGCTAAATATAAGACAAATAAATTCACTTGGGGGAGGGAGGAGGGGTTGGGGTGGTTGCCTAGTAAGTCTTACTCGCTCTTACCTCCCTGCCTGTTTTAGTTTCTTTCTTTTTTGAGAATTCCAGCTAGCGTTCGGGCCCCGGATCCCTTGCTTTTGACTAAGGTCTTTATTTACCTTTTCTCATAACCCCTCCCCCCCAAAAAAGAAACTACAAATTAACAAACACTATTGGAATGGCGCGACAGCTATACCATAATAGATATAGTACTTCCGGAAACAGAGAGCAAGACTGACCTACCCAAGAGAGAGAATGCAAGAGTGACTCCCCCATCACTCAAGGCCGGAAGAAAATAGTTTTCTACGGCCTTATTTACCAAGCTCGGGACTAAAGGAGCATTTTAGGAATTTTTGAGGTATCACTTGTAATGTAATAAGGATGAAGTCTCATTCAGATAGTAATGTCCCTAGCTTTCAACCTATTTTAGATAGACGTGAATCCGGGATTTAAACCTTATGGGTTCAACTTCTAAATTTCTTAGCATTAAACTTATTATATTTTAAAGTTATGGGTTCATATGTAATATTTTTGCAATTTTAATGAATTTTTACATGTAAATTTTTACTTTGTGTCGAAAGTTATGGGTTCAATTGAACCCGTCGAGTGTGCACTACATCCGCCCCTGATTTTAGAGGCAGGGTTGGAACCCTGTATCTCTAAATTCAAATTTACTTCTAATTTATTTTAGTTGCAGAAGAAAACTTCACATGTATCCTTTCCTTTCTCTTACTTTAGTCGTGTGGTATTTTGTTAGAAACATTTCCGGTGGATAAGTCACCAATGAAGTGCTTCATGGAAGAGATGTATGCGGGTAATTCCTTAAGGAGTACAGTTGCCCGCGGGGATGAGAAAGAGCGACAAAGAGTTTATGATACCATATTTCGCTTACCATGGCGATGTGAGCTGGTATAATACTTTATTAAGACACTGCACTATGAAGCATTCTCAAATTATATTTTGAATACATTATTCTTTCATTGCCCTCAGTTTCCTGGTGTTCACTTCTTGACTTGCATCTTTTGTTCCTCTGTTATTTATCTGCCCTGGACTGTGATAGCACAAATAGTTTTTTTTTTTTTTTTACTTCCCAATATTGTTCGGAACGAACTGCAGACTAGGAGGTCCACTACCTGTTCTTCGTAGTTCTTCTCGGATATAGTCTTTATCTCATAAACTATCGAGCTGGTTTTGCTGAATAGATGACAAAACTATTGCTTTTGCAGCTTATTAATGTTGGCTTTTTTGTCTGCTTTGATTCATTCCTGTCACTGCTAACTGTCATGCCAACGAGGATAATCATGATCTGCTGGAGGTTTCTGAATACAAGGTTGGCATTTCATGCTTCACTCTTCCTTTGTTCTATGAACTTGAAATGATTTTTTGGGATCTCCACTCTCCAGTAGAGTTGTGTCTATCATACTGTCCTAAAATAATTCATCATACCCTTCTGACCTTACAGCAGATGGGGTGCAGATTTTTTTCTGTAATCTCAAATTAACCCTTTAATCAAACTGTTTATCTAAGATTTTGTCTAGAAGTAATATAAGATTTCTTACTACCCCAATCCATGTAGATTTTTTAGGTTTGATTTAATTTGTTATGAATTTCATAAGTATGCACAGATTAGGGATGTAATCTTGCATAGAATCTGTATTTTACCAACAAATAAACCATATGTAATCACTATATATCTCAAACCGAACTCGAGGGAATAGGTAGGTTTTTCTTTCATTACTCATTCTTTTCTTCTTAATGAATTATCTCTATCCATAGAGGCTGATAATTTTTGGTGGTCTTGAAACCTATGGGAACAGTGTATTTGTGCAATGAGCTTTTAATTACTGGTTTTTCATTGAATTTCTTTTGATGTGAAGTTGCAGCTGCCATATGGTATGCGTTGCTAAAATATCAACTTGAAGGAGATGAGGGATAGTTATTGGAGGGTGTATTGATATGAGATTTTTCCTTTTTTTGCGTTTTTTGGGAGTTTATTACTGATTGGCTATACCCTCATGTCTAGTGTTCTGTTCGGGTTTATTTGTGATTGGGTGTATCTTCATGCTAGAGATCGGATATTGCAACGATTCTAACATTATTTATTTAGTACCAGAAATGAGGTATGATTATCAATAAAATTTATACAAGACTTTATTACAAATTCTGCTGTGAAAAAATTCACGGTGTTTCAGCTTGCTTCCTTTGTTACTTCAGTCCCGGGAAAAGAAAATAATTTTAGGAGTTTAAGGGATTATGAGTAAAGACAATAAAAGGGAAATTAAAGTTTCTTTTTGTAGAAAATGGTGTTCAGTTGGTGCCCCAGAGGTGATATATTCCAAGACTGTTCTCCAGTTGCACTTGGAGAAGTTTCTGTTACTGCCAAGTAATAGTTCCCTGGTTAAGTGAATTTGCAGAGCGGAACTTACAGGAGGACTATCAGTTGAAACAAGGGTAATGCCCTTAAGTACCTAATAGGTTGAAAGTCTAGGGATATATTTTCTTCAAAGTTATTCTATTGTTTACCTTTGAAGTAGGAGACTTCCCAATCAAATTTAGTGGGAAGAAGAGAGACTGTCGTCTTGATTTTTTCTTAAGAACTTATAGTTTGTCCTTGCTTTTATTTTATTTTGTCTTGCCCCTGTTATTGTTGTTGGTTATGGTGACTCTAAATTCTAAAAGAATTGATTCACCCTCCCATCTGAAGCACGCCTTTACTTTATTTCCTTAGCTCCTTTCCTTTCTCGCCCCTTGATTTTGTTGTGTTAAAATAAATCTATTTAACTGCAGCTTATTTTTACAAAATAATCTGACCATGCTCATGGCAGGCAGTTCAAGAAACTTTCCGCAGTTGAGCTTTCTGATATTGGCTGTTGTGTTGCCCTGGCCAGTGGGGCGATTTTGTTGCAACAAACAGGTGCAGTAGGATTCTTTTATCCTCAACCCCCGTCTTAAATTTTTGCTACATACTAATTACCCCAGCCACACATCTGAGCTTAGACTTTTCAATTCGTGGTTTCTTGTTTGTTTAGTCTTACTCCTATTTGCAATTCGCTGTGGCAGATATTAGCCTAATCTATCACATGATTCGTGGTCAAGGGACAATCAAGCTTTATGTGGTTTACAATGTGTTGGAGGTGAGAAATTGACTTCTTTATTATAATTAAGGGCATGTGTTAAGATGCCACAAATTGGTTGTACTTTAGGTCTTCGTATCATGTTGAAGGTGGCTGGATTCTGATACAACATAACTAATTCCATAGAATGTAATTCATGTTTGTGCTTCAAAGTATAATAAATGAAATATGTCTCCATTCTCGTTGTTAAAGAATAGAGTAACTTCAAAGGAGAAGCACCTCTAGTCATATGTTCGGATATGTTTCAGCTATCCTTCATCAAGTATCCTTTCATTCCAATCTTGTACAAGATATTGGTTTATTACACGTCCATGTTGCTGTCCTAACATCATTCAATATGCAATATTTTTTGGTTAACTCCTTTTTTTGCAATTTATAGAAAATTTAAGGCTATTGTTGCCCTTCTCGGCAGGTTTTTGATAGACTATTCCAAAGCTTTAGTGGAGATGTGATGCAGACTCTTTTTAATACAGCAGAAGGGCTTGCAAATAGCTCATCGGAAAATATGCAATTGTGGATGAGAAGATTTATTATGGATGAAGTTGTAGCTGTGGCTTCATCAAATATCCTTTCCTTTCCCGTATTCTGGTCAATATGATAAATTTCCTCCCTAATATTGTCTGGTTCCTTGACTCCCCATACTTGTTCATTCTTTCATCTTGCTAGCTCAAGCCATCACTTTGTCAACCTGTATAGTTGCCCACAACAACGCATTATTTGCTTTGCTTGTATCAAACAATTTTGCGGAAATAAAGAGCAATGTATTCAAACGGTACAGCAAGGATAACGTTCACAATCTAGTGTATTATGGTGAGTTATCTTCTAGAAGTATTTACCTGAAATTTTGAAGGTTCTATTGCCATGATTAAAGAATTCTTTATGAATCTGCTGTTGGTAGCTAGTTTTTTCTTTATTATCTTGTGTGAAGTGATTCCATCTGCTGCATGTTTTCATTGGCAAGTTTGTAGTCCCTATAGGTTGCATCTCAATGCCAATCAGTCAATCAATTAATTTACTTTTTCATAAAAATATCACCCAGTCAATTTAGTCTCAATTTCAGATGAAGTTACAAATTTCAGCATCTATTCTAACATAATGGCATTATCAATATAATAAATAAAATTAAATATCACTAAAATGTAATTACAAGATAAGTTCAATTGCAAATTTGATGTTCAGTTTCATTTATAAAAAAAGAAGAAAAGATAACTCAATTTTCTATTAACTATGAAATAGAAATTTTCTGTAGATTAAATTTAATCTTTAAGTGCTTTAGTAATTTTATTAAGAGAGTAGAAGAGAAGCAAAAGCAAAAGCTCAAAAAGCAGGAGTGGCAAAGGAAGGTGATTTGCATATTAGAAGATTTATGGTCTGTAGAATAAAAAGAAGAGGTCTTCATAAAAAAAGAATAGAAAGAAGAGGTATGTCAAAAGATGCAGAGGAAGAGAAATAGAGCTAGTGAAAGGAGGCATTACATTGCAGAAAAAAAAGTACAACAAAAAAAGAGGCGTTACGAACTGAAGAATAAAAACGAATCTTTTGCTTACATTCTTACGTTTTTACCCATATTTGATATGTTGTGCGGACTCTCCAAAGCATCTTCCGTAACCGTGTCGATTCCTCTAAAAATGTACTATTTTGGAAGATCTGACACGCAACCATCGACATTTTCGGAGAGTCCGAGCAACATAGCATATTTGCATTAATTTCGAGAGATTGTAGTTTTTTGAGACTTCCTCTCTATGATTTTAGGTATACCTTCTCTTTTTCTAGCACATTCAACTGCCGTATTGACATTTATTGGATTCTACATTTAGTGGTCTACGTAGGATATAACCTTAACATTTTCTCTCATTTTTCTTTTATATGTGCTATTTGAACATCTGTTGGCTGTCATTATTTGTAATCTTGTCTAATCTTATATGACTGGGTATCAATCTTAACATCCGCCTTTCTAGGATTCTCATGGTTATATTTAATCTTAGAGACCTTACTTTTACTCCCCTTTCACATTGTTTGTTTCACTACCGTTCTAAAGGGCTTGTATTTCACTTTGTTAGGATTTCCTCTTAAATGTGAATTAAAATAAAACTTTAACTCACAAAATACAAATAAGGTGATTATTGTCGAGTCCTTTGTTGATCATTGTTTTCACTAACAGTGTGAGTGGTACATCCCAACATTTAGATAAATGGTCTTATCAGATCTGCCCTGTTATATGCACAGAAAAGTGCTCCTTGTACTCACGTGTGTTGGGTCTCCCACATCGGCTAAGGGATGGAGGACTTGGTCTCCTTATATGGCTTGGGCAATCTTCACCTCATGAGCTAGCTTTTGGGGTTGAGTTAGACCCAATGTCCATATCTTATCATGGTATTAGAGCCATTCTTGAGTCAGCCTTACCGATGGTGGGTCGGAGTTCAACTGAGTTTAGGCAAATCCCGGTTAGGCGGGGCAAACCTCAGTGCTGAGTCTAGGCAAATCCCATGCGGTGGGGAAAACCTCAACGAGGACGGTTAGTCCATAAGAGGGGGTGTATGTAACATCCCAGGCTTTAGACAGAGTCCCACATCGGCAAAACACAAGAGGGATGTTGGGTATATAAGTTAACAAGCCTTAGACCTTAGTGACGCGTTTTAAACCCGTGAGGGTCTAGGCCCAGAGCGGACAATATCACTAGTGTGCTGGACTGTTGCAGATGGTATCAGAGCCGGACCCATCCCAATTCTTTGTTTCCCCGATGTTGGGCCCCCATATTATATTGTCCACGCTCCAGTTGCAGGACTGGGCGTGAGGGGGGAGGGTGTTGAGTATCCCACATTTGCTAAGGGATGGGAGACTTGGTCTCCTTATATGGCTTGGGCAATCCTCACCTCATGAGCTAGCTTTTGGGGTTGAGTTAGGCCCAATGTCCATATCTTGTCAAGGTGCAAATTCAAATATATTTTCTTTTTGAGAAAGGTAACAGTTTGTATATTAATATAACGACTTCACTGAAATTGTGAAGTCATCCATAATTACAGTGTGGGTGTCCGTACAAAACTAAACAAAAGAGACACTGTTCACCCTTGATCTTCTTACAATGAGTCTAGGGCATCTAAGATGGATTCGTGATCCTCTAAAATTTTTCCTTTACACCAAAAATAAAAAAGAGCTACACATTTCATCTTTATCCTCTGAATGTTGTTGAACTTATCTTCAAAGCATCTTTGGTTTCTCTCTTCCCATACTGTCCACCAAATACAAGCTGGGACAGTTCTCCATCTCTTTGTCTCTCGAAAGTGCTCCCTCTTTATTCCAGCTAGATAGAATATCAAGGATTCTTCTCGGCATTGCCCATGGGATTCCCCTTAGACTAATGAAAATCTTCCATACCTGAATAGTGAATTTGCAATACAAAAAAAGATGGTTGATTGTCTCTGCTTGATCCCCACATAAGTAACACCTAGAACACAATTGGAATCCTCTTTTTGTTAGATTGTCTTGTGTTAGGACTGCATCTTTTGCCAATAATCATGTGAAGCAAGCGACCTTGTATGAAATTTTAACTTTCCATATCATCTTCCATGGCCAACATCCTATTTGGTTGTTAGAGATGTTGTATTCTTTGTACGCACTCCTGACTGAGAACTTTCCCTGCCTATTCTCTTTCCACATGATAAGATCTTGGCTTGCATTGGTCCATTTCAGCTGCTCCAAGACCCTATAGAACTCAATGAGTCTGTCAATCTCCCAATCGTTTAACAGTCTCCTGAAGGTGAGGTTCCATCCCTGAGTTGACCAAACCTCTGCTAGAACTGCTTGTTATTGTTGACTCAGATCATGAATGTCAGGAAAGAGACTCTTCAGAGTTCCTTCTCCCAGCCAGTTATCATTCCACAGAGATACTTTACTCCCACTTCCTACCTTGAACTTTGCCTTGTTAATCACTTTTGGCCAAAGGTTTCTAATTGATCTCCATAAGCTGACCCCATATGGACTGTTCACTGGCTTGGTTGTCCAGTTACCTTCTCTTCCATACTTCTCCCTAATGACCTCTATCCACAATGTTTGGTCTTCTGCTGCCAGTTTCCATAGCCATTTCATCGTTAGACATTGGTTCTGTACTTTCAGATTTTTAATTCCTAGGCCCCCTGCCCTTTTGCTGGTAGTGAGATCATTCCATTTCACCAGACGAAACTTCCTTTTCTCATTGTTGCCTTCCCACAAGAAGTTCCTTCTCATAGCATCAATTCTCTTTACTATATGTACTGGGGCTGGGAATAAAGACATCATGTATGTAGGCATGACATCAAGCACTGAGTTGATAAGAGTCAATCTTCCCCCCATGGACAGGTATTGATTTTTCTAATTTGCTAGTTTCTTTTCACATTTTTCCAGCACATTATTCCATATGCTTTTTGACTTACTTTTTGCACCCAAAGGCATCCCCAAATATATAGTTGGTAGCTCCCCCACTTTCCCACCCAGAAACCTCATTAACTACCTCATTAACTGGGTAGATGTAACTTTTCTGACAGTTAATGTGTAGCCCAGATATAGCTTCAAATAGGATGAAAATCACCCTCAGAATCTTTACCTGTTCTTTTTCGGCTCCACAAAACACTAAGGTATCGTCAGCGTACTGCAGGTGTGATATCCTCATATTGCTATAAGCTCTGCTGCTCACTTTAAAGCCCCTAATCCATTCATTTGTTTGAGCTACCTTTACCAGGTCATTGAGTCCTTCCATGACTATAATGAACAGAAAAGGAGAAAGAGGACCCCCCTGTCTTAGCCCCCTCTGAGATTGGAAGAAGCCAGCTGGGGTCCCATTGATCAGGATTGAGAAGCTTCCTGTTGAGATACAGTATCTTATCCAGCCAATCCACCTACTTCCAAAGCCCATCCTCCCTAGAGTCAAATATATTACTTCTAACAAAAATGTATCAAGTAGAAATGGTAGCAGAACCTACTTTACTAGAAATGGTAGCAGTACCTATTTTGCCACTATTCTCAGATGGTGCCCAGTAATTGTTAGTTTCAGTTTATGCTTAACTAATCGCACATCTTTTCCGACCTTCTCTTTCTCTAACTTGTGCCACATAAAAAAGGATTTCCTCTTCCCTTGACATAGTGCTCTTGGCACCTCAGGAGAAGGAAGCTCAGGGCCAATTTTAGGATTGTCTGTCTGATGGATTTGAATTTTATTGATGGTTGTGGTTTTTCTTTTTCATCTGTTCCTCCTGTTTTTACTAGTTTCCACGTTCACCCATCCATATATTAGTTGCTGACTAGTGACTCTTTATTTGTTGTTTTACTTATCATTTCGTTTAAGCTTGATGGTGTTTGGAAATGCCCAATCCTATGGTACTGATTATATTTTCACATTTGTGCTTGATTACAAAGTTTCTGTGCATTTGAACTTTAATTCCATTGGCTGTTGGCAGATTCAGTGGAGCGGTTCCATATTTCGGCATTTCTCTTATTTGTGTTAGCTCAAAACCTTCTGGAGGCAGATGGACCTTGGTTTGAAAGTTTTCTTTGTGTAAGGCCTGCTGCTGATGCTGCTTTTGCAATGAAGTGATCAACTTACTGAATTGTTTTTGAACTGGCTCATATAAAGAAATTTTCTTTTTGAATCCTGCAGAATGCATTTGTCGTCTACGTAAGTGAGATGACAATTGATATCATCAAGCATTCATTCATCGCAAAATTTAACAATATCAAGCCGATTGCCTTTTCAGAGTTTCTTGAAGATCTCTGTAAGCAGGTATTTTTATTTCATGGGCTGCTGTTTGACTTTGCTTGTAAAGTCAAGCTCTTTTAGATGGTGGATTTCTCTGATAAGCTCGAATAATTTGTAGTTTTATACTGCTATATTGCTATCACACTCTTCATCCTACTAAGCCGTTGTGGCATCTTGTACTTTTTTCTTTCTGAAGATTCTGTTTCTCACATTACTCTAATTCTGACTTTTAACAGACACTGAATATTCAAACGGACAATATGAAGAATAACCTCACTTTCGTCCCTTTGGCACCTGCTTGTGTGGTAAGTTTTTTCTGATTTGTCTAAAGTCGCCATCTTCTAACATAATAATTTCTGAATAAAATCAGTCTCTTTATTTCAAAATAATATACTTGGTGGATATGGAACATAGGGGAAGCAGGATCTATTCCCTTGGACTTGTGGGTTTTCTTCCTTTACACAGCTTAAAATGCTCATTTATTCCTTACCGAGCAACCTCTTTTGCATGTCAGGTAATCCGGGTGCTCCGCCCTGTGTTTGCTGCTCATCTTCCCTATAATCCACTTCCTTGGAGGCTCTTTTGGATTTTTCTTTTGTCTGCAATGACATTTGTCATGCTTGCAAGCCTTAAAGTAATGATTAGTATTGGCCTAAAAAAACATGCGAGGTGGTATATAAACAGATGCCAGAGGAGAAAACTTCATAGCGACTAAGATACTAAATCTTGATGAAGCTGCATACTTTGCTCAGATATACAGAACTCCTGTTTATGAGAAGAGAAAAGAGGGACGGCCAGAGGGCGGGGTTGGTGGGTGGGGAGGCTTGGGTGACCCGGTTGGAAATTTGCACCGTTGCTCTCATTCTGTTCAATCGTGCAGCGGGATGCATTCTTGTGGGAAGTATTTATGCCAATTGATCAAATGACCTGTACTTCCATTTTTCATAGGGAGAAGGTCCATATAAAAAGAAAGTCATATTGATAACGTATTTCAGTCCATAATATTGATAATGTATTTCATGTGCAATATATTTTAGACCATTTGTCTATAGTTGGCTATTTCAGAACCTATCAAAAGGAGAAAAGGCTATTTCAGAAGGTATTTTCCGAGTAAATGTTGTCTAGAATTCTCTTGACTTCCTTGGTCGATTCAGAAAAAGCCTATGCTACACAAAGGTAAACTATCTTTTTTAGTTAATCTGGAGTCTTTCTTACAATGCGACTTAATTACCTTTTGTTTTTAGTGGTTTAGTTGAGCAAAGTTCAAGGCATTTGACATTCCAAAAACCTCCTCTTTTATCATTTTTGACTTGCATAACTTCATTTTTTGTGATAGAAATTTGCCTCCTTTTTTTAAACCCAAATTGAAAAGCAAGCTAGCAACGCCTGAAATCAACAAACTGATTAATTTTGAAAATAGTTACTAATTCAATTTTATTAAGCTGAAAGAAATAAAGTTTATCAATTGTTTCCTTATTTCCTCCATTCTGGTAAAATGCAAAAAAATGAATTAAAAATTTAAATTTATAATCATAAATATTATATCAAACAGTCTTAATAACTGCGCAGGAAGTTTGTAAGATGTAACGTCAGAAAAAAAAAAAAAGGAAGAAGGAAGAGGTCATGTATACTTTGAATACCACATGAAATGTCTCTTTTGTTTGCTGGAGTGAAAAATTCCAATAATCACACATATATATATATAAAGCTATGCATAAATAAGGTGATGTAGCACCTCTATATGACAAATATTCCTATTTATCTTTTTTCTCGTTTTTTTGCTTTTTTTTTTTTTTTTTGGTTTATTTCTCTCCTTCACTCCTATAATAAACCTGCTAACGTAAAGGAATTTTTACATTTATATACACTATTTGAAACTTTATTACCCTCTCTACTCAAGTTTCAATTTAATTACATCCTATATGTTTACCGTGAAAATGATAATTATAATTAAATTTGATTTTGTGGTTCTAAAAATATCTGATTTATTTTAATACTAGTTGTTAGGCAATAGATACTAAATATGAGTAAAGAAAGTGTGATAATAACAAAGGAAAGTAAAGGTATGCAGACCGAGCTATTGAGAGACAGGGTCTCGAGCTGGCCAAAACAGGGCCTCGAGCTCGAGTGCTTGACAGAGGGCGGTCAATGAAGATATAACAATATTGAGGGCTTTGAAGGTAGCCTTTTATGATTAATGATAAGTAATAAACGAAGAACAATTAATGAACACAATAAATGGAAAGCAATAAATCAGCGGAACGATTGCAGAGTATGTTTAAGTTAGAGAGCAGAAAATGTTCTTGTTCTTGTATCGAATATCATATATCTTACAAAATGACAAGTGTCCCCTTTATATAAGAGGGGGAATCCCAACATAGTACATGCGTAATTATTACAAAGAAATGCAGCTGGTACAACTATTTAATGTCACGGTACGGACTTGTACTATTCTTGCAGACTTGGTCAGCTTTAACCACGTGCCTTTTGAGAATTTTCCCGTTTTTCCATGATGGTCATCGATTTATACCCTGCCTCGAGGTGTATCGATCCCTCGAAATACTTCCTCGAGGAATGCACCTCGGGGTTGAACTTCAGATTCTGCTCTAATACAATCGAGGTCGAGGCTCGGAATGTTGTAGAAGCCTCAAAATCGGCCTTCCCTGATTTTACCATATACAGATAGTCCCCGCGTTTCTTGAAATGAAAAGACAAGAAATGATTTGAATTCACCAACTTTTCAATGCCTCCATCATTATGTCAGTCATGTCATGTAAGCGGCTGATGTGACATGAGAGATACCCAAAAGCCACATTCCCACAGTTCTTGAAAAGACTTGAATTGATTACGACGGTTGGCTATCTTTTGGCATTTCCCAACGGGCATGGTTGGCCCCTACAAGTACTCCTTCTTCTGTCCCTTATCTTTCATTACTCCTTCTAACCTTTAAAAAAATCTCTCATTACTTCTTTCTTGTATCCTTTTCTCAATCAGCTTTCTCTCGTTTCCTTTGAAATCTTTCAGCAAGAATGACAAAGGCCTCCAAAACTATTTCCCGAGATGATAAAGCTTCCTCATATTCACGTTCCTCTAAGGGTAAGGCAATGGTACCCCTAAGTTTTGAGGAATGCATCCCCGGACCCTGCGAAGCAACCTCTGATTTTAAGGTCGACAAACCTTCTTCGAAGCCGGGACGGTGTGAACCCATGTCCCGGTATATTAGCCTAATAACAAACATCGAGAAGGTGAAGGCTGACTGCCGTTGGGGAGAAGCGGTGCAAGTGGAGATTCCCTCTCGGGAGGAAGACATAACAACCCATAAAGCCGGCTTCCTTAGTGTATACACCTATCCATTTACCCTGGGACCGGTAGAGCCATCCTCGTCGTCGATAGACCCCGTGATTCTCGATTTCTGCAGGCGATATCAAGTGACGCTCGACCAGATTCATCCATCATTTTGGCGTACTGTTTTCATGATTAGGCATTTTGCAAATATGGTCGAGGGGATTCCTTTTACCCTCGACCACTTGATTAGAATGTACAGTCCCCGACAAAAGTGGTCTGATTAAGCTTCAACGTCATTCCACGAAGGTTTTCTTTGCTTGTACCAATAAAGACAAGGACAGATGGTGGATGCGCCTCTTTGTTTGAGTTAGGACCTCGGATCTGATTCCAGTCGAAAGGATGCCATTCCCTGAGGAATGGAATATGAACCGTAAGTTAATACTTTAATTGAGCTCTTTTCACTTTCCTTCGTACCAACTTCCCCTTGAACTAACTCCCTTTGATGATGAGCTGTTTCGTGGTACCCCGATGCGGTTAAGGATCTCTCGGGCTGGGTTTGCCAGCTCGATTCGACCTGCCAGTATGCTGAGCGCGTATGGAGCGACTTGGCCAGGGGCCGATGGGAAGATAAAAATCATGGTGGGGCCTTCCCTCTTGCAATACCTGAGTTCTTTAAAAGAGATATCCCCTGTAGGAGGTTTTCATCGGAGGCAGATGAGCTCAGGGCTCTTTTTGCCAAAAAGGAGGAAGAAATTCTTGACCTCTGAGCTCGTTTAGAAATGGTATCTCGGGAACATAGCGATCTTTATGAGCAGGTAACATAGTCTTCGTATGTTTTGTTTTTGTTCTTGCCCGATCTCAACACTTAACACTTTCGGGATGATCTTTGCAGCTTAAGGAGAAAGATGCCCTGATGCGGGAAGGGTTCAGAGCCAGGGATGCTGAGATCCTTGGACTTAAGCAGTGTGTGAACGAGATAGCCTCTGAGAGAGATACCCCTCCAAGGGAAGTTATCCTTGATTGAGAATCGTCTTCTGGATGCAAGGGCGGAGAGTAGTAAGTATAAGGACCTCTATGCTGAATCGGTCACCGCGCTATCTTCAATTAAGGCTGAAGCCGATGCTCTCATATCCTCGTACAAAGATGCTGCTGCTGCTGCAAATGCCCAGGCTAGGAAAGCATCTGAGGAGGCCGAGCTTGATCTTGCCCGAGCCCTGGAGCATGTTCGATTAAGATCTCGGAGGCAGGCTCTCGAAGATATACATGTAGGGGTCCTCGATTTTTCTGCTGAGATCGAGAGGGTGAAGACCCTAGAAGAGGAATCGACGGACCTGCTTGCTTCCGAAGATGATTCGAGCAGTGGCTCAGAAGGTGATGAAGATGAAGGCGAAGTCCCCGATGGGGAAGAGGCCGTTGAAGACCTGGGGGCTGAGGGCCAAGCAGCTGAAGGCATAACCTCCGAGGGAGCCGTTGAAGGCACACCCCGGCGGTAGCTTAGTTTTTCATTTGTTCTTTTTCCCTGTGTAAGGGCTCCGACTTTGAGCTTTGTAAATATGCTTTGTAAACCTTTATCATATATAAAAGGCTTTTCGTTACTCCTTGTTTCTTCCTTGTTTCTTGCAATAGACTTTGATGCTTGTTGATGATTACTCCGATATGTTAGACTTTAAGGTGAGAAACCCTTAGGTTTATAAATTGTCCTTGAGACTTTTTAGGTTGGCCCATAGGCTCTTACGCATTGGCCCTTAGGCGCTTTAGGCTGGCCCGTAGGCTCTTACGCGTTGGCCCTTAGGCACTTTTTTAGTTAACCATTTAGGGATCAGTCTTCGAGTCGGGTTTCGACTTGAGCTCATCGACCCTTAGGTTTTTTAAATCGACCCTGAGGCTCTTTAGGCTGGAGCTTAGGCTCTTATGCATTGGCCCTTAGGCATTTTAAGCTGGCTCTTAGGCTCTTACGCATTGGGTCAGTATGACCTTTAATATGGCTATAGTTTTCCCTCGTTAAAGACTTTTTGAAGTTTTTGTGTTCGTTCGACTCTTCGATGGCTCGAAAGAACCTCGATTATGAGCCTTTATGTGACAATAAATGAGCACCTCGGGAGGTTTCGCTCGAAGGCTGATTGTTTCGAAGCCTTTTCATTATTTGGAGCTGATATGATCGAAGCTCTTTTTCTTATGCCGAGGGTAGCCTGATTAATCGGTTCTTTTCGAAGTGTTTGAAGTCCTATGATTTTATGGCGACGATCGGACGTCTCCGAGTCGCGTTAGTTTGGCCGGAGCCTTATGACCGTAATTGTTATGTTTGGCCGTAGCCTTATGACCGTAATCTTTGTGTTTGGCCGTAGCCTTTCAGTTCCCGAGTGAGATAGCCTCTGCGTCTATATAGAGGGTATGCCTTTTTAGGGGTCTTACAAGTTCGAATATATAGCCTTGACTTTGATATCGGGATTATGCCCTTTTAAGGTCTTACAACTTTGTACATGCCTTACTTAAGGTTTTACAGGTTTGTACATGCCTTGCTTGAGGTCTTACGGGTTTTATATTGCCTGGTTGAGGGGTTATGAGCTTGAAGTTGCCGTCCCTGAGGTCTTATGGCTTCGAGTCTTTGTGAAAATAGCAAACTTTTTGATGTTGCCTTATTGAGGTCTTATAAACTTGATTTTGCCTCATGGAGGTCTTACATTGTTGATATTGCCTCATGGAGGGCTTACATTGGTGCCTCATGGAGAGCTTATGAATTTGAACATGCCTCGTTGAGGTCTTACATATTTGACGTTGCCTCGTTGAGGGCTTACAAGTTTGAGCATGCCTCATTGAGGTCTTATAAACTTGATGTTGCCTCATGGAGGTCTTACGTTGTTGATATTGCCTCTTGGAGGGCTTACATTGGTGTCTTATGGAGGGCTTATCTTTTTGAGCATGCCAAATCGAGGTCTTACAGATTTGACATTGCCTAATTGAGGGCTTAAGAGCTCGAAATTGCCTGATTGAGGTCTTACGTCTTCGAGTTTTGATAGCTCGATGAGCCAACTGTCGAGGACAGTCCCCGAGTTGGGATTATGCCTTTTTGAAGGTCTTACAAATTTGATATTTCTTCATTAAGGGCTTATAAATTTGAACATGCCTTGTTAAGGTCTTACAAATCTGATATTGCCTCATTGAGGGCTTATAAATTTTAACATACCTTGTTAAGGTCTTACAGATTTGATATTGCCTCGTTGAGGACTTGTATTTCGATGTTCATATGGCTTATACAGTCCCCGAGTGTTCGAGCGCCTTCGGCCCTAGAGCCGTTTCTTGTGAGAATAGTGAATTTCTTTGGAGCATGAAGTATTTTGTCGATAAAAGATTCTCCTTTGATTACTTGGTACAAGTATACATGTTTTCGCCATCGAGGTTTTGATTATTCTATGCGGACACGGTTCATTCGACCGTTTGGTCCGATACATCATTCTTTTGTCGAGACCCTTTTCAACATATTTTGATTTCTTCGAGGAGGTGATCTTCCGTGGGGATGCCCCCCAGTATTTGAGGTTGATTGAAGAGAAGCCTTGAATACTTGTTGAGTTCTCCTTAGGTAGCATATAGATATTGCCTCATTAAAAACCTTGTCGGTAAAACCCTAGTGGGATAAAACCCGATCGAAGGAAAAAAGTACAACGCATGTTTTAAAACCCAAGGTCTTCAAGTCGAAGGGTGTTGCAGTGTCTTCCATCGAACACCTGTAAAAAATTAGTGTGAAGCATAAAATGAAAAGGAAGAAGGTTATACCTTAGAAATAATAGCGTTTGACCATTGATATGTTCCAATTGTTTGGAAGTTGCTCGCCTCCCATGGTGCTGAGTTTGTAGGACCCTTTGCCAATTACTCCGAGGATGCGGTACGGTCCTTCCCAGCTCGGGCCTAGATTCCTTTCATTAGGGTTTCGAGTGTTTAGGGTGACCTTTCTTAGGACTAAGTCCCCGACTCTGAAATGTCGGAGGTTTGTTCTCCTGTTATAGTATCTTTCGATTCTTTGTTTTTGGGCGGCCATCCGGACCAGTGAAGCTTCTCTCTTTTTATCTGATAGTTCAAGGGCTGTAGTCATGGACTCATTGTTTGAGTCCTCGGTGGCATGTTGGAATCTGGCGCTTGGCTCTCCAACCTCGACTGATATTAACTCCTCGGACCTGTATACCAAAGAGAACGACGTCTCTCCTGTGCTCGATTTAGAAGTTGTCCAATATGCCCATAGCACCTCGGGAAACATTTCTCTCCATTTTTCTTTTGAATTTTCTAACTTCTTTTTCAAGTTTTGAATGATGGTCTTGTTTGTGGACTTGGCCTGACCATTTGCACATGGGTGGTAAGGTGTTGATAGGATCCTTTTGATTTTGTGATCCTCGAGAAACTTTGTTACTTTGCCTCTGATGAACTGCTTCCCGTTATCACACATTATCTTGGAGGGGATCCCGAATCGGCACCTGATGTGATCCCAGATGAATCCGATGACTTCTTTTTCTCTTATCTTCTCGTAGGCCTGTGCTTCCACCCATTTTGAGAAGTCGCTAGTCATAAATAGAATAAATCTAGCTTTACCTGGCGCCGTTGGTAGGGGACCGACGATGTCCATTCCCCATTTCATGAACGGCCATGGTGATAAGAATGAATGTAGCTGTTCACCGGGTTGGTGGATCATTGGTGAAAATCTTTGACACTTGTCACATTTTCGGACGAATTCTTTGGTGTCCCTTTCCATGTTGTCCCAATAGTAACCTGCTCTGATCACCTTTCGAATTAAGGAATCGGCACCAGAGTGATTTCCGAAGGTGCCCTCATGGATTTCTCGGAGCACGTAATCAGTGTCTCCTGGTCCCAAGCATACTGCTAGGGGCCCATCGAAGGTTCTTCTGTATAGAGTTCCATTCTCGTCGAGTGAAAATCGAGCTGCTTTGGTCTGAAAGGCCATTGATTCTTTTGGGTCCGTGGGTAGCTTCCCACTTTCCAAATAATCGATGTACTTATTTCTCCAATCCCATGTCAGGCTGGTGGAGTTGATTTCGGCACCTTTAATCACCGATTTAGATAGCTGAACAACAACCCTGAGGAGTATGTCATCTTCCTCAACGGATGATCCCAGGTTTGCGAGTGCATCGGCCTCGCTATTTTGCTCTCGAGGTATGTGGACCAGAGTCCATTCTTTGAAACGATGCAAAGTGACTTGAAGTTTGTCTAAGTATCGTTGCATCATGTCTTCTCGAACCTCGAAGCTCCCATTTGCCTGATTTACTACCAGAAGGGAATCACATTTTGCTTTGATGACTTCCGATCCTAGGCCTTTGGCCAATTCGAGACCTGCAATCATAGCCTCATACTCGGCTTCGTTGTTAGTCAACTTTGCAGTTTTTATAGATTGTCTTATCATGCCACCCGTAGGTGGCTTCAGAACTATGCCGAGCCCGGATCCTTTCACGTTCGAGGCACCGATGATGAATAAGGTCCATACCCCTGATGATGTGCCCGTTTTTAGTAGAAGTTCTTTTTCTATTTCTTTCTTTGTGTGCCCTTTATCTTAAAGTTTTGTTACAATTTTTATTCGAAAGAAAGAGAAAAACTATCAACCTTATGAAACAAAAGTGTCCACAATTCTTAAGAAACCGAATACTAAGAAAAATCTTAGAGGAATGAAAAAAGTGAACACTGACTCATGTTTACATCCCCATAATTTCACATTACAATTTTTCATTATGTATACGTGTAATACCGAGTCTATGAGAGGCCTTGTCTTCCGATGAAGCAAACGAAGCAAGAGACATAATAATAGGGAACCAAAATTGAGGCCAGGAGCCCCTCGAGCCGGGGTTCGGGCAAAGCGTCCTGCCTCGGGAGTATCGGGGCCATGACCCCGAGTTCGGTTTGAATCCCAATGGCCTCGGAGAACACGACTAGGTAACCGAGCATGACCAACAAAAGGTCGTGATATTCGTGACCAGTCGGATATCACGGCGTGGATCTCGGCACGTATCGGCACAGAACCAGTGATTGGTAAAAGAGAAGATTTTACCTTTCATAAAATTGTACTTAGGGTAAAACTCCCCTACTACATAAGGGGGGGGGGGTCTGATTATTCACTATGGACACTGTAACACGCATATCAAGGCAATATACTATTATTTTCTCTGTTATTCAAAGTTCTAGTTCTTGTTCATCAGTGCTTGGTCATTGTGAGTCCGGGATCGAGGGCGAATATTTTATTAAGGCTGTTGCTAAGTCTGAAATCACCCTCCTCAAGTGGTTTAAAAATTTATTACCTCCTTTATCCGTTTAATCTTACGCAATTTATCGTTTGTATCAAATTAATCCATGTATTCGTAAAACCACAAACAAATTTAATTGTTATCCATTTTTTAAGGTAAACAGTTTGGCGCCCACCATTGGGCTAAGAATAATAGTGGCAATTTGGTATGAATTTCCATAACACACTCTGTTTTTCACTTGTTCTTTGACGTCTTTGATTTCAGGTCAAGGCATAAAATGTCAAACTCCC
This sequence comes from Nicotiana paniculata, assembly GCA_005239505.1. Lineage (NCBI taxonomy): Eukaryota > Viridiplantae > Streptophyta > Magnoliopsida > Solanales > Solanaceae > Nicotiana > Nicotiana paniculata. Next base: position 17,129 of record ML337285.1, on the reverse strand, counting down.
AATCGCCCCTTTGAACATGGATGGTGAGTCTGGACACCATGGCGAGAACAACAATGTGGCACCCAGTAACGAGGTTCCCCCTATCGACCCCAATGGAGTTCCGATCGCGGACTCGATCGACGCTAACTCACATGTGGCCATCAATGAAAACTTGCCTACCGATCTTAAGAACAAAATCCGTGGGGGAGTCTAATCGGTAACCCAAAATACACACGACGGTGAAGGTGATATGATCAACTTGCGAGTAATCTTCGGAATGTTGCAGGCTCAACAAGCAGCGATAGCCCAGTTGCAGAACTAGAGCCGCGCCCCCAGCAGAGTTGAGCCTAAACCATCCGGGAAAATGCTCACAAGAAATAACCAATCATAGAAAGGCTAAGTGAAGCTGAACCTGGGACCAACCTCGAGATTTTAAAGATGCTTGAGGAATTGAAAAAACGGGTGGAATCGGGAGAAAAGAAGATCGAAGCCAATGACAAAAAAAGTAGAAACCTACAATTGCAGGGTCGACCAAATCCCAGGAGCACCATCGATATTGAAGGACCTGGATCCAAGAAGTTTGTTCAAAAACCTTTCCTCTGAGCGCAGCTCCGAAGCCGATCTCGAAGAAGTTTTGCATGCCCGAAATTCCTAAGTACAACGGAACAACTGCCCCAAATGAACATGTGACCTCCTACATGTGCGCCATCAAGGGGAACGACTTGGAAGATGATGAGATCTGTCCGTCCTGTTGAAAAATTTCAAAGAGACCTTGTCAAAAGGAGCAATGATATGGTATCACAACTTATCCCAAATTTTATTGACGCGTTTGCTATGCTTGCAGAAAAGCACATGCTTGGGCCATCAAGGTCGAGACCAGGAAGTCCTTTTCAACGTGAAGCAAAGAGATAATAAGATGCTCAGGGAATTCGAGTCTCGATTTCAAAAAGAAAGAATGGACCTGCCTCCGGTCGCGGATGATTGGGCCGTTCAAGCCTTCACCCAAGGACTCAAAGCTCGATGCTCATTGGCTTCACAACAGTTGAAGCAAAATCTGATAGAATATCTAGCGGTAACTTTGGCCGATGTCCATAACCGGTACCAATCAAAAATCAGGGTCAAAGATGATCAGCTTGGGGCCCTTTCTGGGCCCGTTTATCCCGTTAGAGCTAGTGACAGATCCAAAAGAGACATTGATCATGAACCAAGATAAAATAGAGGCCGGTATAAACCATATAATAGAAATCAAAGAGGTAATGGGCCTGGACGAAACCTTGCGAAAAGTGAAAGCAGAAGCGACTGAGGTCAAAATAACCAGGGGATCATGAGCAAAAGTAGCTTTGACAGGCCCATCGGGCCTAAGGAAGCATCAAGGTTATCGAAATACAACTTCAACATCGATGTTGCCTCCATTGTACCTGCCATCGAACGCATCAAAGACACCAAGTGGCCTCGACCTTTACAGTCCGATCCTGCCCAAAGGTACCCCAACCTAATGTGTAAATAGCATGGCACTCACGGCCACAGAACTGAAGAATGCCGACAACTGAGAGAGGAAGTAGCCCGGTTATTCAACAATGGACATCTCTGAGAATTCTTGAGTGATCGAGCCAAAAATCATTTCAGGAATTAGGGACTCCAATAAGCAGAACGAGCATGAGTAACCTCAGCACGTCATTAACATGATCATCAGTGGGGTCGACGTCCCCCAAGGGCCGATGTTAAAGTGCACCAAAGTTTCCATCACAAGGGAAAATAAGACTCGAGATTACGTGCCAGAAGGAACTGTATCTTTCAACGACGAGGATGGTAAAGGCATCGTGCAACCGCACAGTGATGCACTAGTATTTGTACTCATAAATAAATCTTGAGTTAAGCGTGTGTTAATTGATCCAGGTATCTCGGCCAATATCATCAGAACGAGGATCGTAAAACAGCTGGGTCTACGAGACCAAATTGTGCTTGTAGTCCGAGTTCTAAACGGATTCAACATGGCATATGAGACCAGTAAAGGGGAGATAAACCTACCGGTGAGCACCGCCAGAACCATTGAGGAAACAAAGTTCTACGTGATCGAATGATATATGATATAGAATGCTCTGTTTGGGAGGCATGGATTCACAACAGGCCGCAAAGGAGATGTTCACGATGGATGAGGTGGTTTCGATACCCGCACTCTCGACATCAAAGAACCCCAGTTTGATCACTAAGGAATAAACCAAACAACAATCACCGATACCGGCAACAACCGAGCCGGAAAGTAGGGAACGGGCTAGGATGATGACTATGGAGTTCCTAGGTCTTTCATATCCCCCGACGATACCGATGCCAGCAAATCAACGATCGAGGAGCCGGAATAAGTCATATTGATCGAGCACCTTCCCGATTGGAAGGTATACCTGGGCACGGGGTTAAGTCCCGTGCTCAGGAAAAACTCATTGAATTCCTTATAGCTAACATAAATTGTTTCGCCTGGTTCCACCTTGACATGACAGGGATCCCATCAGAAATAACTACTCACAAGCTGAACTTGGATCCGAAGTTCAACCTGGTCAAATAGAAAAAGAGGCCTCCGGCCGAAGTCAAGCATGCATTCATCAAAGACGGGGTCTCTAAAATCCTTAAAAGAGGATCCATTCGGGAAGTTAAGTACCCGGATTGATTAGAAAATGTAGTAGTAGTCCCTAAAAAGGGGAATGAATTAAGAGTGTGTGTAGACTATAAAGATTTGAACAAGGAATTCCCCAATGACACTTTTCCTTTGCGTAACATCGATCGCATGATCTATGCGACGGCCATCCACGAGACCCTTAGCTTTATCGATGCCTACTCCGGGTACAACCAAATTCTGATGGACGCGAGCGACCAGGAAAAAACATCCTTCATCACCAAATATGGCACCAACTGTTATAATGTAATGCCATTCGGATTAAAAAACGTCGGTGCCACTTACCAACGCCTAGTAATCGGATGTTCAAAGAGAAAATAGGAAAATCAATGGAGGTTTATATTGACAACATGTTAGTTAAGTCCTTACGAGCAAAGGACCATTTGAAACATTTGCAGGAAACCTTCAACATATTGAAAGAATACAATATGAAGTTGAACCCGGAGAAATGCGCATTCGGAGTCGGGTCCGGGAAATTCCTCGGATTCATGGTGTCCAACCGAGAATCGAGATCAATCACAATAAGATCAAGGCCATAGAGGACATTATCGTGGTGCACAATGTCAAGGCCGTTCAAAGGTTAATCGGGCACATAGCCGCCTTGGGTCGATTCATTTCAAGGTCCTCCGACAAAATCCATTAGTTCTTCTCGTTATTGAAGAAGAGGAATAACTTCTCATGGACCCGGGAGTGCCAACAAGCCTTGTAAGAACTCAAGCAGTACCTTTTGAGCCCGCCTTTGATTCATACTCTGAAGGCAGACGAGAAGCTATACATGTACTTAGCGATATCCGAGATAGCGGTAAGTGGAGTCCTGGTCCAGGAAGAGGAAGGTACGCAATTTCCTATGTATTATATTAGCAGGATTCTAGGCCAGGCCGAAACTAGGTATCCTCACATGGAAAAATTGCTGCTCTCTTTTCTAAGCACCTCTAGGAAGTTAAAACCGTATTTCCAATGAAATCCCATATGTGTCGTGACTACTTAGCCGTTGAGAAACATAATGCATAAACCTTGTTGATACCCAATTTTCCCTATACTATTTTTAAAATGCATATCTTTCCCTGTTATTTGTTTATTTCTTTCAATCAAATAGATTGACTAATTTCATTAGGATTCTTAGAATTTGAAGTATATTTTTCTGTTAAAATTAGTGCTTCTCTGTGACTTTACCTATTTTCCTTATATATGATTTTTAATTGGTACTACCTGCCTTATTTAGACTAATTAGTCTGGTTTATGGTCAATAATTGATTTGTTTACCTTATTTGAATCCCAATCTGAGTCGTTAAAGGATTCTCCCCAATTTAAGGGGGTCCTTTCCGGATTTTTCTGTGTGAATTGATTGAGTTAATTCCCCAATTAACTAATTTATTACCTTGTTTTATGAACTCTAATTTATTCTTTACCTTAATTTCTTTACTCTGCTAAGTTCTATACAAACCCCACTCTGATTTTTCTTTGGGACACGAACATAATTCAAAAAAAAAATTCACACACACACTTTGCTCTCTCCTTTTTGCTACTTTTGTTTACTACATTGTCTAGCCGGCTGAAAGCCAAGGCTAGACCACTGAGTTCTGCATACTCTCACCTACTGTTTTTCTATCTTAACTGGTATGTCTCCACTCCTATTGTCATTCATTATGCTATGAAGATTAAATATGTGTGCTTTTCCTGCCTATTGCTTTACTTCTGTGTTTAGACATATGTCTTTCCTGTTTATTGCTTTTAGTCAGTATGCTCTACTTCTGTATCTAGATATATGTATTTCATGTTTACTTCTTTAAACTAACATGTCTACTTCTATATTTAAACTTCCATCTTCCCAGTTCATTGCTTTTAATCAGCATGTTCACTTCTGTGTCTAAACTTCTATCTTTCCTCTCTATTGACCTCAATTAGTCTGACCACTTATGTGTAATTAGATCCATGTCTTTTCTGTCAATTGATTTCAATTAGTCTGACCTATGTCTTTCCTATTATTGACCTTAGTTATCTTGAGTACTTACTTCAAGCCAGACTTTTATGTCTTTCCTGTCTATTGCTTTAGTCAGCATGATCACTTCTGTTGCTATGCCCTATGTAGTGTTGTGTAATCTGGCTATTAAGATTATGTGCTTCCTATTTTGCCTCTTGATCATGTATGTCTATCCCTGTTGAGTGTTATGGAATATGGTTGTTACAATATGCCAACCTGCTGTGTGTTAACCAACATGTTTCCACCCTCACCCTATTTTTTTGTGTTACTGACTAAGGACTTATGTGTTCCTAACCCCTTCTACCCTGTTTTGTGAAGTTGTCTGCTTATTATTCTATTCTCAGCATGCTATTTTCCCACCTAGTTCTAAGTAGTGAACCAGGTTGAATCTAGGCAATGTGAAACTTTGCCTCAAATGGTTGTGATCTTGTTTTTGTCCCTTGTCTGATTACTGGAAGTCTTTGTTTGTACTCAGAGTGCTGCAATGACTCTATGTATTCTTATTTTACTTCTAAACTATTTTCTTAAAACTATTCCCTGTTTTCCATATATTATCTTCTAATTCCTACTCTTAGAATACCTAGGGTTCTGCCCCTCTAGTGTGAGTACTGCCTAGGAGTCCCTGAGACTCCTCCGAACTCTGCCACACTGGGGCTGGCTTTTCCAAATTTTGTTCACAAAAGCTATTTCTTTGAAAGGGTTATGGTGTGAGCATTGCCCGGGGTCACTGAGGCCCTTGGGAACTTTTAAACACCAGAAGCCCATTTGGTGTATTATGAGTTGTTGGCACACTTAAGACTTGGTTGAAGGCCTGGTTTTCCAGGTTTACATTTGGGCCTATCCAAACTCCCTATATCATAGTAACTTCATTCTGTAATTCATTTATATCTGGTCTGTAATAATAATTCTTGTAAAAACAGATATTGGGGTTATTAGTAAAGCTGAGAAGGATTTTTATATATCTTTATTGGGATCGGGTAAAAATCATGCCTATAGGATTTTGTGACTATTTATATGCATTAGAAATCATGCCTATAGGACTTATCTCATCATTTGTCCTGAATTTCCACTCTACATCCTAGAAATCCTGTTAGGGGACATTTACTAATTCTGTATCAAAATTCTTGTTTATGCATATATTCAAGTCTCAGTGTGCATTAGAAACCATGCCTATAGGGTCTTCTTTGGGAATCATCAAACTCGTATAACAGTCTGCTCACTTAGATATCATGTCCTTAGGAAAATCATATTTGAAATCAGCATGCCCATAAGGAATAGGTATATAAAACAATTTGAAACCTAGATATCATGTTTATAGAGATAAAAAGTGTAAAAATCAATTTTTTGTGTTTATATGTCCTGAAGTAATGCTTGTGATCATTTTCTGTGTATAGACATCATGCCTATAGAGTCTAAACGGATAGAAACTGCATGTTTAAAATCAATCACTGGTTTAGAGTTATAGTCCTGATTAATGCTTAGATGATATGTTTAGAAGATACCGTTGATCCACACCTAGGAAAGCCTGTAGGACAACTAAAATTCTGAAGTTCCGAATTGTGTTTTTTTTTGTGACTGCTTACAAACTGCCCGGATTCAGTAGGCCATAAAATCAGTAGGCAAGCTAATTAAGGTTCAATGCCTCGCCTTAACAAATGTTGCATCTTCTGCTTTTGTGCTCATCTAGATATTCTGCTATAGGACTTTAAAGTGTTTAAATTGCTGTTTGAGACGTGCAATTGTTTGCTTATTCGTGGAGGTAAATGTGAGCCTTTGACTGCTTTGTTATATGACAATCCTATCTATTTTTGTTGTCTCTTAGATTTTCTCCTTTTAAGCACTATAGGTGAGTCTAGAACATCTTTAATAGAGCTCCTAAATACCTCCAGGTCCATAGGTAAAGGGGCGGGTAATTCACGCATAGAATACGTATTAGAATCGGTTAAGTAATAATTAAGGGAGGGTAATTGGGAATTAAAGGATATGATAACCTGTGTGCTAATGCTACGCGTAACACCCCTATTTGGGGAAAGTTTACCAGGTATTGCACAAAATTGATCCTATAGGCTAATAAACCTAGGACTCCTTTAATTTCCATTTTAAAGTATTATCTATCTATTCATTTCTGTTTCCCTTAAAGACTAATTCGCTTAAATTGAGTTTGGCGAGGACCCACCGTGCTTGACCTCGAGGGTGCCTAATACCTTCCCCTCAAGGTAATTTCGAGCACTTACCCAATCTATGATAATGTAAACCGGTTTATGAGTTATTTGCTTTAAGTTCCCTAATGCACCTTAATCCGTTAGGTNCCCCCCGAGCAAAAGGGGGGGGGGGGGGAGCATGAAGATTCTGCTGGGGACATCCCTTAGACTCTTACCATAACAAACTTGTGTCTGTGAATTAGTCTAAGCATGCTTTATTCTGTTGATACATGTGCACCCTTTCCCTTTCCCTTTATGTTAACTTAATTAATTATTTTCAACTATTTATGATTTCCTTCACTACGAAACTGACTTGTCTCTTTGTTTTCTTCTTTTTAACTGTCTTTCAATTATTAAATACCATATTTATTATTTTCCTAACGTGTAAATACATGACAACATGCTATTTACTGTTTCATAAATCATGCTCAACATCATATTCCAATCGTGCATTATCAATCCTATAGCAACGCTTGATGAGTGGTTGCGCTCTTCCTATATATCACCCTTTAAATTTGGAAAGGCTTATTTGCGGTAAAACTAGCCGATCAGCGGTGCAATCGACGGTTCCATGCCTTTCCCCCTCAAGTTGTCCGCTTGAGGATACCAGTCTAGACCTCCATAACAACCTTACTCTGATTATAACTGTACACGCATCATGGTCAAACTTAGCCGGGTTAATATGTTGTCCACATAATAACCCCTTAAGACAAACCTTATCCAAAAATCCACTGAGATTTCCATAATCCCAACGGACGCAACCACGTTTTGTGCATTAATCTGGAGAACTAAATGCCAATATGCTAATCATGGATGTATAAATAGTCGAATCAGGAGGGGGAAATGGTCTAACCTTATTTGTTTGCAGAAATGAGGCACGAAGTCCCCAGGTTCGGCATGGTCCAAAATATACCACCACTGCTACTGGATTGGTGGGAAGATCTTTCCTCAAGTAACAAGAAACATGTGAGAAAAGTCCTGGGAAATTTACCTTCTCTGTTAGACATCCAACCAAACAACATGCTGATTGAAGCTGCAACTATGTTCTGGGATAGTGAAAGGTATGGGTTTCGCTTCGGGAACATAGAAATGACCCCGATCCTAGAAGAAATAAGGGGATTCGCTAGACTACCATGGGACAGTTCGGGTCTATTGGAGCCGAAAACCGCACTGGTAAGGGGTTTGTAAAGATGATGGGTCTGAAAAAGAACGTAGATTTAGAGTGCTTAAAGAAATATTATATATCCTTTGACTATTTGTACGATATATACGGTCATAGAATGTCCTACCGTATGTTCATTGATGATTTCTCTATAACTTCTTTGAGTCACATTCACCGCAGCGTTTTTGTGTTCGTTGTTTGCTTCTTGGGCATGATAGTGTTCCCAATGAAAGGGGACAGAATTCACACCAGGCTAGCTATGGTAGCCAAAACTCTAATGGAGGGAATCGAGGGACAAACATACACCATAGTCCCTATGATTATAGTTGATATTTACCGGGCTTTAGACCCCTGTCAGAAAGGGTTCAAGCATTTCGAGGATTGCAATTTGATGTTGCAGCTTTGGTTGCTAGAGCATCTCCAAAAGGGCCAATATCGTCAGGAGTTTCCACGGAGGGCGTGGAATGATCACATAACCTTCTACCACCCTAAGAGAATGACTTACTTCCTAGACAAGTTTGCTCAACCAGAAAGCGCTAAGGAATGGGTGGAGTTCTTCGACAATCTGACCGAGGATCAGGTCTAGTGGATGTTTGAATGGTTCCCTACTGACGAGTTCATCATTAGGTCTAGGGACGCTTCTCATTTGGTGTTGATTGTGTTAAGGGGGATATACCTTTATGTTCCCATCAGGGTTATGAGAAAAACAGGAATGAGGCAGGTCGTACCACGGGTTGCAAAGATGAGTCATTTCTGGGCACATTTTCAGGATGACGACATCCCTTAGAGGTACCAAGCTCAGCATATGTGGAACTCAAAGATCATTGTGGAGAAGGAAACCATCGATCCAGACAGGTATCATGCAGGATATGCACCCTTTTACCCGTCATGGTTGGAGGATGGCTTAGCTGGGGTAGTGGAGCCAGGAATTGGTCGAGGAAACAGGGTCATAGATGAAGATGCTGAGACCCAGGTAAAATACAACAAATTGCGCAAAAGGATTCATGACCCTGAGGCCGAACATCAGGAGATACACGAGACGAACATGAGACTGATCAATGAATGGAGGGAGATGGCTAGCACCTCCAACGAAAAGGTAGAATATCTGGAACAGGGTTTGATGTAGCTATAAGGAAAGATAAGAAAAAGGGTCTCTGACTACCAGAATGCTGAAGGAAGCAAGGGAGGACATCTAGCAAGAGTCTACTTGCTGCTGGGCCTGTGCGAACTAGGGAACCTGGTCGATGGAGTTAGGACGATCAAGCCTGGGGAGGGTCCTTCTGGGACCAAGTAGACTAGATTTATTCTCTTTCCTAAATGTAATAAGGCCAAGTGCCAGAAGTGGCTTATCTTTTATTATCTTAGTGTCGTGTTGGATTCATCTATTTATATATTAACGAAATGAGGCAATTATTGGCATTTAATTTCTCCAAAACGACTTGTCGCTAGGCCTACCTTGGGCACAATGAGTTTCCCAAATTAGGACGCGAATTTACATTCCCGCAATACGTGTTTAAATACCGCAAATACTCTTTCTCAGAACTTTTACTGACTTGGCTGCCTTTTTGTTTTTCTTTCTTTCTTTTGATTATTCCCCATTCCCCAAAGGTTGGTTCGCGCATACTGGCATCATCAGCTTATCATACCAGATCCAGGGGCCCTCCTCCTCCTCCTCCTCCTCCTCCTCCAAGTGTACCGAAAGGCAAAGGAAAATCTAGAATGGATGATATGAATGGCATCAGAACAGACAACACCGCACATGTTGAGAACGGGGGAACTTTCGTTGGTCTGGGCACTCAGGCCCCAAATGATTCGGTTTTATAACTTGAGCAGAAGATACTTGCACTACAGGGCGAGCTTGAGCAGGTCCGTAACTTGGAAAATCACTCCCTCACATTGAATGTCCCAGAAACCCAGAACCCTACACCACCTCAGAACACACCCAACAAACACCCACAGAATCCTCCCGCACCTCACCATTATACAACCCCACCACAGAATCAAACTATCCCTCCATAATATCAGCAGGACACCTACCATACTTCACAAAATGCCCCACAAATTGTTCCCGAACCCCAGAACTCCACCAATGATCATCATTATACCCAAACTCCCGGTCACCCAAACAACCCCATATATGCGGAAACAATACCTCACTCCACTCAACCCATATCCTATACACCAGAATATGCTGAGAAGGACCTGCTCATCAAGAACATGGTTGAAGAACTCAAGAAGTTGACAAGTCGGGTTCAAGGTGTTGAAGGGGGTAAAGGAATAGAAGGTCTGAACTATGAGGATTTTCGCATACAACCGGATGTGGAACTGTCGAGGGTTACAAACCTCACAAGTTCGAAATGTTTGACAAAACGAGTGATCCCAAGGTTCACCTGAGGACTTATTGTGACAAGCTCGTAGGGGTCAGAAAAGATGAAAGGATTCGAATGAAGCTCTTCATGAGGAGTCGTACCGGAGATGCCCTATCCTGGTACATCAGCCAGAATCCTAAGAAGTGAGCCAATTGGGTGAGCATGGCGTCCAACTTCATGGACAGGTTCAGACTTAATACGGAGAATGCGCCGGATGTATTCTATATCCAGAACTTAAAGAAGAAGTCAACTGAGACTTTCCGCGAGTATGCTACTCGATAGAGGTCGGAAGCAGCCAAGGTTAGACCAGCATTGGACGAGGAACAGATGAACAAGTTCTTTGTCCGGGCACATGATCCACAGTATTATGAAAGGCTAATGGTCATTGAGAACCATAATTTCTCCGATATCATCAAACTCTAAGAAAGGATTGAAGAGGGTATTAAAAGCGGGATGATGACAAATTTCGAGGCACTGCAGGCCATAACATTGCAATCAGGTGGTATATCAAAGAAGAAAGATGTGGGAACAGTAATGGTTTCCCAGGGACCCAAAACTCCATATGTATACCAGAACCCTCCATTCACATACCAAACACCTTCACCCACATACCAACCGTCACCTCCCAGATATTCCCAACCTGCTACCTCCTACCACGCCTATAACACCCAACCATCCTATTATCAATCATCTCCAACTCGTCCAAACTACCAAAAACCCAGGCCTAATTTTGACCGCAAACCACCGAGATAGTACACCGCCATTGCTGAACCCATCGACCAATTATACGAAAGGTTGAACGCCACTGGATATGAACCCCTATTCCCACTGTGGCAATGGAGAATTCATCTTAATGGGTCAATCCAAACAAGACCTGTGCATATCATTCCGGCATGAAGGGATACACTATTGATGAGTGCCGCACCTTGAAAGACAAGATACAAACACTAACTGATAGTAAGGTCATAGGGGCAAAGGATGTTGCACCCAATGTACGCAAAAATCCTCTCCCAGATCATAAGGGTGGAGGGGTCAATGTGATAGAAACTGATGAAGAGTGGGATCCCGAGGGATCAATCGAGCTTATTCGAGAAGGTGATGATCCTAAGAGACCTGCAGTCACACTCAATCCCATTGTGGTGTAGGTACAACTGCCAGTTGAAGTCGAGGTAGCCGCATCGAATCCTTTAGAAGTAGAAGTAACACCACCTGCAGTAATACTCACTCCATTTGAAGTGGAGGTGTCCATACCTTTCATTGTAACGGTGGTATCCACACCACCCTTCAGTTCCAATGTTGTACCTTGGAATTATGTGGCTGAGGCTAGACGAAAGGGAAAGTCAAAGATAGAAGAATCAGGTGCTGCACAAGGAATGACCAGAACAGGAAGGGTTTATACACCTGAGCATTTGGGGGAGACTAGTAAGCAGGCCTCCAACAAACTGCCCATTATTGAGACTGGTCCGGATGACCTCTGGAGGAAAGTACATGCAAGGGAGTATTCAGTCGTAGATCATTTGAACAAGACTCCTGCCACTGCCACAAAATTCAGAGGCATACATTAATGCTCTATTGAAGGTGTTGAGTGAAGCATATGTACCCAACAACATCACTAGTGGAGAAATGGCCAATATGGTGGGTCAGGTGCTAGAAAGCCATAAAATCACCTTCCATGAGGATGAGCTTCCCCCTAAAGGGTTGAATCACAACAGGGAACCGCTCATCACAGTGTAATGCGAAGATAAGTTTGTCGCCAGATTTTTGATTGACGGAGGATCTAGCCTCAACATTTTCCCATTGACAACGTTGAAGAGGTTGGGCAAAGGCCTACAAGAGATATGAGAGGGAAATATGAATGTGAAAGCATTCGACGGGTCTCAGAGAGCTACCATTGGAGAAACTAATCTCTGACTGCAGATGGGTCCTACATGGTTTTATGTTGAGTTTCATGTACTGGACATATCCGCCTCTTACAATCTGCTGTTGGGAAGACCATGGATACACAACGCTGGGGCTGTAGCATCTACTTTACATCAGGCCGTGAAGTTCGAATGGAACCACCAGGAAGTAATTATCCATGGAGATGGGAGCAACCCTATTTACACTAGTTAGACTATTCCGGTGATTGAAAACAGAAGAAGGTTAGGTGGAGAAACCTACCATCATATCGAGCGGGTCAACGCGATCGAGAAAGATAAGTGGTGGAGTATCAAGATAGAAAGCATGTTAGAATAAAGAGAATATGAGCCTGGCAAGGGGCTTGGTAAGAACCTTCAGGGCATCTCCAAACCAATACAGCCAAAGCGCCATGGTACCACTTTTAGGTTGGGATACCAATACACCTGGCAAGAATACCAAGATTGGTCACCACCATGTCATGGTCCATACTATCCACTTGAGCAGCCTGTGACACACCTGAATCAGACCTTCCATCAGGCCGATATTATATGGGGATCAGAGGTAGAAGAAGCGTTGGCGGCATTAAGGAATTTATTCTTGGAAGATGATGACATGGACTGTTGTGTAATTGTCGAGGAGGAGGAGGAAGGCCGTACTATCCAAGCTATGGAGAGAGGAGCATTCCTCAAGAACTAGACTGTTAGACCGTCAAGGGCCCGAGGAGTTTTGGGGTAACAAGGCTGAATAACATTGTTCACTTTTCTAAAAAATGATTTCCACTTTTGCACTTTTTCTTTTGTCCTAAATAATATTTTTCAATATTCCAAATATGTTATTTAAATTATTTGAAAAATCACTTTTCTTTAACGCTTTCAATGAATTGATGTTTATTATTACCATTTTTCTCTCATATGTTTATCCATACAACATTATTATTTCCTATCTCGATGAACCGACAACTGTGACATGTGATGAGACAACGCAACAAAAGGATACTGATTCAGAAGAAGAAGATGCAATACCCGAGGAGATCGTCAGAGAAGTAGAGGATATAAATTGAACTAAGCTCGACCTGATTCCCTTTTAAGAGGGGATACGTAGGCATCCCTGTGGGTTCGGTCACAATTCAATAAAATTTCCATTTTCCCCATCATCAGAAACTGGAGCAGAATTTTAAGGAGGAACCTCAAAATTCCGAAGTAAGTTCAGCCGATCGCAGCATATAGAACAATCAGAAAGATTGTCCATTCAATTGGGGCAGAATTTTGAGGAGGACCCTCAAAATTCTACAACAAAAGAAGTCGCAATGTCTCTGATCATGTCACAATCACTGGTTCATCTAACCAATTTCTAAAACTATATTTTTATTATACCTTTGAAAGCTAGGCATGTCCGCTTTTGAAAACTCTGTTTAGCAAACCTCGATAATTTGAACAGGATCTTCAGACAGAGCGAAGAAAGTCAAGCAAGCCGACGGAGGCACGAACTGACCTACTCCTTACATAACACACGATTTTTCTTTGATTGCAGGAACAAGGAATATGCACACCTTGGAATCACATTCTTCATAATAGCAAGGATACCGAACTCAGCTAAGAAATACTCTACCATCATCTATTATTCGTTCATTGCATGAGACTAAGCTCTGTCTCATTCTTGCACAAGGCTAAGCCCTGCCTCCCTGGTTGCATAAGGCTAAGATCTGTCTTCCATCTGCATGAGACTAAGCATTGTCTCAAAATTGCATGAGGCTAAGCCCTTCCTCCACATTTGCATAAGGCTAAACAGTGCCTTCACTTTGCATGATACTAAGCTCTGTCTCAATCTCGCATGAGGCTAAGCCCTGCCTGCATATTTTCATAAGGCTAAGCATTGCCTTCTATTTGCATGGGACTAAGCCATGTCCCAAATATTGCATGAGGCTAAGCTCTGCCTCCATATTTGCATAAGGCTAAAAATTGCCTTCTCTTTGCATGGGACTAAGCCCTGTCCCGAATCTTGCATGAGGCTAAGCCCTGCTTCCGTTCTGCATAAGGCTAACCATTGCCTTATATTTACATGGGACTAAGCCCTGTCCCAAATCTTGCATAAGACTAAGATCTATCTCAATCTCTCATGAGGCTAAGCCCTACCTCTCCATTTTCATAAGGCTAAGCACTGCCTTCACTTTGCATGGGACTAAGCACTATCCCGAATCTCACACGAGACTAAGCACTGCTCCCTTGCACTACCTAATTTCTTCTCTCGGGCTAAGCTCTGCCCTCAACTTCCTACAAGACTAAGCCTTGTCTTGTTGCTTCTAGCATCATATTTTGCACCTCATGGGCTGAAATATGATGCTAGAAGCAACAAGACTAAGCCTTGTCTTGTTGCTTCTAGCATCATATTTTGCACCTCATGGGCTGAAATATCGCCAACGTGTATGAAGGCGTCATAGTCTGAAGGCATCATCCTCAGAGCCGGAAGACACCATGCCATGGACGGAGGATCTCTCAAACTTGCATATCATTATTCAAAGGCATCATGGTTTAGAGGAACCATTTTCATGGCCCGAGAACATCATTTCATGGCCTGAGAATCCCTCACTGAACAATTCATGGCCTGTGGCATCATGATCGACGGACATCATCCTCAACCGTCCAAAGACAATTCTCATGGTCTGAAGGGAATTTGCATCATATTTAAATTTATGCACAGATAAATACTTGTAGCACATTTTTTATTTGCAGGTAACCCGATGAGCAACCATTATCCCAACAGGAGCAATCCTGGTCCAGTCCATGCACACTATTTCAGACCTGACCGCTCCTCATAACCGTTTCACCTATTCCAAAACCTTGTGTCCGTTCTTATGATAACTTCATAGGTATATTTTGCCGATGAATCCAAAACTACACACGACCTGATTCCTATAAAATCAGAGATATGTAGGCAGCTCGAAAATCAGAGTGCAACATGTGTCTCTCAAATCACCCTACTCGGTCAAAATTGTCATTATATCTTTACCCGACAACTCTTTCATCCATACCGGGTAAAGAGGGGTAGCTGTTGATACCCAATGTTTCCCTATACTATTTTAAAATGCATATATATTTTTAAAATAGTACATGAGCATCAACTAATATTTTTTCATAATATCTGCATTTTTCTAAGGATTTTTATTAATTTATCCTAGTATTTTATTATATAAATAATTACTAATTGAATCACAAATGGATTTATAACAATTTCATGACTTAATTTACCATTTATATTCATAACAGGCTTTAATTATTCCATAATAGCCACATTTACATTTTTCGGGTTATAATTACAATAACTTTGCAATAATGGCTCATGTACGCATTATTTCACCAGATAATAGCTTTTTATATTTTTATAATGTTAAGTAATTATTTCAAATCATTTTATGCATGAAAATTATTTTTTATAATTTGTTAATTATTTTTACAAATTATTTTATTGATCAATTGGGTATTTAAATAATAACTCTTTTTAATTCTTTTAATTTTCGGACCTAATCAATTATCCTAGGCCAAATCCTACCCAAGACCAATCCTTTATCTACCCGACCCAATCCCCTCTTTAATCGTGGCCATTGATCTCTAAGATCAACGGTCCACATTATTCCCTTCCTTTCTTAATCTAACCTAACCTAACCCCAAAACCCTATCTTAGTTTCCCTTCCCCTGCCGTCTTCGTTCCCTAATCCTTCCCCTTCTCTCTCATTCACTCCCTTAAAACCTAATTGCCTTCACTGGAAAATCTCATCGTTCATGAGTTTTCTCTGTATTTTTCGGCCCTTGCCGGCCTTCTACATCTTCTGGTTGTTCGACTTCATCGATTTCTAAGAGAATCTCAAAGAGATTCAACCTGGTTTTGTTCGAAACCTTTCTCACAGGCCTGTCTATGGCCATTTCCGTTTGTGAGTATTATTTTCTTCTTATTTATGGTTTTCATCTCTGTCATTTTCAAAAACTTTAATCTTATGACTACTTGGGTCTGTTCGGATCCTTATAGATCTAAAACATTTTAAGTGTTATTCGATACTTTTCCTCAAAAATCTTCTGTTGTTATTCGATTCCAGTGTTTCTAAGAACTAGGGATTCGTCCTAAGTTCTCTTCAAAAGGGTTTTTTGACTTTCAAGTGTTTGAATCTAATTATCCTTTGCTATTTCGACTATTTTTTTGTGTATATGCTTAAACCCTAGGTCTTTCTGTTTCCTGCACTAATTGCTTCAATCTTTTTCCCTGTTATTTGTTTATTTCTGTCAATCAAATAGATTGATTGATTTCATAGGATTCGAAGTATATTTTTCTGTTAAAACTAATGCTTCTCTGTGACTTTACCTATTTTCCTTATCTATGATTTTTAATTGGTACTACATGCCTTATTTAGACTAATTAGTATGGTTTATGGTCAATAATTGATTTGTTTACCATATTTGAATCCTAATATGAGTCGTTAAGGGATTCTCCCCAATTTAAGGGGGTCCTTTCCGGATTTCTCTGTGTGAATTGATTGAGTTAATTCCCCAATTAACTTATTGATTACCTTGTTTTATGAACTCTGATTTATTCTTTACCTTAATTTCTTTACTTTTCTAAGTGCTATATAAACCACATTCTGATTTTTCTTTGGGACACGAACACAATTCAGAAAAAAAAAAATTCACACACACACTTTGCTCTCTCCTTTCTGCTACTTGTGTTTACTATATTGTCTAGCCGTCTGAAAGCCAAGGCTAGACCATTGAGTTCTGCATACTCTCATCTTCTGTTTTTCTATCTTAACCGGTATGTCTCCTGATGAGTGGCTAGAATTCATGATTTTAAGCATTATATACCTCGCATTTTATGTGCTTTAATG
>MDKI01027775.1:0-10237 GCA_005239505.1 Nicotiana paniculata | reverse complement strand
AGTAGATTCTGTTAGATTTCAATTAATTTCAATGATGCAAAATAACCGATTACTTTTTATGTGAAGGAAAAGATTCTGAGCAATAAAATGAAGGGATATTGAGGCACAAATGAATCAAACGAAAAAAGAAAGGAGAAGCGGAAAATCAAGGAAGATAGTGAAATCAATTAAAAGAGATATAATAGGAAGAATATCAATCAAAGGAGAACGAGGACATGAAATCATCCGCTAAAGATTCTCCCACTTAAAGACGTCAATCGAAGGCACCAATCAAGAAATTTAGCAACGAGAATATTCTCTCATTTAAGGAAGAAGTCATTCAAGACCGTGAGTCAAGGCAAGTCAGCAGAAGAATCAATCTCAGAAAGAATCAATCTACGATTCCGTCTTAATAGAACTCCTTTAGGTTCGCAATCTGTCAAAAAAAAACGTACAAGACTTAAAGGCCTCGAGAAGTATAAATACCTACTGCACCAGCCTTGAAATTTTATACTTTGATCAAACCAACTTCAAATCTTTTTGTTCTACTTCAAACAAAATATTGTAGTCTGCTTTATATTTCTTATGTAACAAAGAAGATAAGAGAGAGACAAAAGAACATTGGTGATGCATTGTATCACTTATAGAGATAAACAAGTGACAAAAGTTGTTGGTGTATAACAACATCAACTCATATGTACTAAGTCACTTCATACTTGAAAGAGATCTCTTTGCACCCCAAAGGGACTGGACATAGGATACACTCTAAATCGGAACCAGTATAAAAACATAATGTGTCATTTACTTTCTGCAATTTTTCTTTTACATTCTGTTCCTGAAAAGTCTGTTCGACTAGATTGCAAATTAGTCAACTACCTTAAAAAAGAAAAGAAAAATTACAATTCACCCTCTCCCCCTCTTGCACTTTCAATTGGTATCAGAGCATGTCTCACACTTTTGCTTAACCTCTTGTGAGAAAAGATCATGGCGAACCAAATAACTGTTGGAACACTTTTTCAAGAAGGAGCCTCACAAGTCAGGCCATCATACTTTAATGGACAACACTTCTCTCACTAGAAAGTGCGAATGAAAATCTATGCAAAATCTTATGATGAGAAAGTATGGCATGTTATCAAAAAGGAAAACTATCCACTACCATCAGTAGCTCAACCACCCGCTGATCCAGAAGATATAGATGAATACACAGATGAAAAAATGATGGTCGTTCTGGTTAATGCTAAAGCACAAACCTATTGTATAACGCAATAAGTGGAGAAGAGTATGAGAAGATTTCAAGTTGTGATACAGCTAAAGAAATGTGGGACAAGCTGGAAGTCGCCTATGAAGGAACCAACAAAGTGAAAGAAACTCAGATAAACATGTTGGTTTATGATTATGAAATTTTTCGTATGAAAGAAGGAGAATCCATTGAGGAAAAATTCACAAGATTTAATAAAATCGTCAGCGATCTGAAAGCTTTTGGTAAACCCTACTCAAATGGTGATCATGTTTTAAAAATCCTAAGGAGTTTACCTACCCCTTTGCAGACTAAAGTAGTTACACTCGAATCTCAAGATCTAAACAAACATTCATTTGATGAACTAAGAGGAGATCTTATAGCATTCAAGAAAACCTATCTCAAAAAGATAGGTCAGGAAAAAAAGAAGAAAACAATTGCCTTCAAATCTACAACTGAAGGACCTGAGAATGATATTGATGACGATCCAGAAGATCTTGAAGAAGAAATTGCTATGGTATCAAGAAACATGGATGGTTTAATGAGAAGGTACTAAAATACAAGAAGGGAAAGGATGTCATCTAGGCGAACCAGGCAATACAATGAACAAGACAAGAATGACGGGAAGTGTTATGAGTGTGAAAGGTATGGGCATGTTCAAGCTGAATGCATAGATCGTAAAAGAAAAGTCTCTCGAGGGTTCAAAAAAAACAAATGCTTCAAAAGTTGGAGTGATGAAGGTAGTACAAAACACTAAGAAATAGCAAATTTGTGCTTCATGACTATCCTGGAAAACGACATGAACAATAGTATGGCTGCTGGACTGATGAAGATACATCAGACGATGAATGCAAGGAAAATACTGAAAACTGTTTCATGGCACGAGGTGAAACAAGCAAGGTAAGATCCTATATTTGTGATAGATGTAATGAATTATAGGATATTTTTTACCTGACCCTAAAAGAGTCTCAATAAATGTTGAATGAACTAAGGAAACTCAATAGGGAAAAGAAAGACTGGGAACTTAAGCTTGAACTCTGTGAAATTGAAAGAGATGTACTTCAAAGTGAAGTTCAGGAATTGCAAATCCAACTTAATAACATGCGCAAATCCACCAGTCACGGTTCAGTCAAGTTTAACCAAGTGACTTACAAGTTAACTGGAAAAGGACTGGTTAGAGCTGAGTCCACAGGTACTAACAAAAGTGGTAAATCAAAAATTGGATCAACCCCTATCTCAACCTCAGTTGTTTTTTGTTGATACTTCATATCATTGTTGTTGGGCTAATTTCATGACATTGAGAGCCCACGAGAGTAGAGAGATTGATGATTGAGTGAGGCCGAGGGCCTGATTGTGAGGATATATATGGGATCGGGTTGCGCGTCGCAACATGTTTTAATGATTTATGCCATGATTGGCTTGATATAGTGCTTGGGTTGAGGGATCCCCTCCGGAGTCTGTACACACCCCCAGTAAGCGCATGTAACTACTGAGTGCGAGTGCCGAGTGATGAGTGATGAGTGGTTGTGAGGACTGAGTGACTGGGAGGACTGAGTGAATTGGTACTCTGAGAGTATGCATATGGTTTTATCATTGAGTTGCATCACATTTGACATGCACATGATATAAATGTATAGAGATGCATTTTCCTCGTGTTGTATGGTATCACGTCATTCATGACTTCTCACATATATTGTCATATGGGCATCAAGAGGTATTTGACACTTGCTATCTGGAGAGAAAGCAAAACATCATATTTATAGTTGAAAGGATTTTTTTTTGGGAAACTCATAGTTTTCAAACTTACTCGTATTTTTTTTTGAAGATTTCGGTAAAAGAGTTGGGTTTTCACTGATATATTGTAAAAGAGGAACTGTTTTCGAAAAACTGTGAAAAAGCTGAGTATCTTATGTTTGAGTTACTTCCTTATGCAATGCTTTACGTTGTTATGAACTATTGTTGGATATTCGTGTTGGACCCGACCATGTTCAAGCTCGTCACCACTTTCAACCTAAGGTAAGGTTTGTTACTTACTCAGTACAAGGGGTCGATTGTACTGATACTACACTTCTGCACATTACGTGTAGATGTTTGCTGCTGAGGTTGTTGTGTCCGATGGAAGCTAGATTGAAGACGTATCTGCGTTCCTGTTGTAGTTGTCTCTTGTTCATGGTAGCCGTAGAATTAATAAAAACTTTGTTTATGTACTTTTCAAACAGAAGATGTATTTACTTCCTATCATCTCTGTAAACTCTATTCTTAGAAGCTTATGATTTGTACTACTGGTCCTTTGAAAATGTATAGGTTTCAGATAATTTCTTCCATTTAATTATTTTATTAATTTAATTGGAAATGGATAATTGTTAAATTGGCTTACCTAGCAGGTTGCGTTAGGTGCCATCACGACTAGTGGTTTTTGGGTCGTGACAGATTGGTATCAAAGCTCTAGGTTCATAGGTTCTAAAAGTCATGAGTAAGTTCCTGGTAGAGTCTGGATCGGTATGATGACGTTCATACCTCTCTTCGAGACGCTATAGGACATCTAGGATATACTTCTCATCCTTCTTTCCTTATATTGAAACTCTTTGAATTGCTTCCACGCATTCGTATGCACACATGAGCGCTCAGTATCGGCTATCCATTGACGGCTTGTGATTCTATGGAAGTGGTGTGAGATATGATTTTGGTATGCTGATAATGGGCCAGTCTGAAGGACTTGAGGCCGGGTTTCGACTGTAGCTTGAGTGCGGAGATGTTGGTTGTGTGAGCACGTACTTTTGGACTTACATGTCCAGTGGCGTCCATGTGAGTGGACTTTGTGACTATATGGGTGGTCGAGTTGCTATATGATGAGTATGATGTGACTAAGGGTGTGTTAAGATAGATTGGGTTTGACGAAAAGAGTTTCATTGAGATGTAAATTGGGTGCCTGAGTTTCGTCTTGTTTTGACGTATAGTCTCGAGTTTTGGGTGTGTTGAAGGATCCTTTCATGTTGTTTAATTGTAGAGTGAAGTAGATTTTCATGTCGTGATATGAATTCAGACTCAGGAAGATTAAGTGATTGCGTAATAGTTATGATTGTGGAAGGGTATAAAGAGATGTTAGTTTGAGGCAAAACAGGTGGGTTATCTCCTGCGCGGTGTCCTGAGGTTTGTGTAATCCCTATGTTGTTTTGTAGTGAGTTCTCTTTTAGTAGTGAATTATATGTATTACAACTTGAGTTTGGATCGTTTATGAGAGTTGGCTTGACTGTTACAAGGGCAAATGCGAGATTTGAAGATGATTTGAGATATTAGATGATTTGTGTTTCATGAGCTTATGGAGGATTTAGTGGAATCTCGCTACGGTATTCTGGCAGTAATAGAGTATGGGAATCATGAGTTGTTGTGTGTTTTGATCTATGGCTTTGAGCCAAGCAGGGGAGTCTGCTATTGCTAAGTTGATTGCACGACTATGTATTGTATTGGTTTCAGTTTGAGGTATACTTGTGAATAATTTATGTTCTGCAGAAGATGAGATCGAGTAAAGTAATTTCTGGATACAAGTTGTAATATGCTTTTTGAGGATATGTGAAACGTGGAATAATTGAGTTGTTATGCGTAAAGGATGTAGTGTGCATGGAGTGGGGTTTCGCTTGGTTTCTTAGAGGTGTGGAATACTTCTCAGGGCGTTGGTGTGCTAATGGGTAACGAATCGTTCGGTTTGTTTGGTCAATTTAGTTGATATTTAAGAAGAGTGGAAGACTCTTGAGGATGGTCTTAATGGAATTAAAGATTTAAATATAGCAGTTGGAAATTTTCAGAATTTGTATATGGCTAGGGTCAGGGATTTTTTATTGGATGGTGTTGAGACTCGCACAGTATTTCTATATCATTATGGATTCTACATTCAGTATCAGGAAGATAAGATGAACAACTTTAAATTCACAGAAGGTCTCTTCAGAGTGGGTATCTCGGTTGTGGTACTTTTGGGGTGCTTAAGAGAGCATTCGGCAGCTTATGAGCCTCATTGCGGTGTGGTTTTATGCTAGGGTCTCGTGTGGAGTCTTGGTTGAGGATTGTGGAATTATGGTGAGGAGAGGTATCAATTTGAAGGCAATTCAGAAGGAACTCGGAGAATTAAGACAACTTGGTAGTAGGTTGGACCTGCACATTAATGGTTATAATTGGTTCCTTGGGTACTTACGGTGTGGCTAGTGTCTACGGGTGTTTTTGGTGAGACTCTTTTTTTTTGACGGCCTGCGTAGCTCGGTTGAGTTAGAGGGACTCAATCCTGACGATTTGGTTATGTGCAAAATGGGATTCAGAGAGATCTTGATGGTTTCTACCATGTTTAGAGATGTATATCTCCTACTGGCGCGAGGATGCATGTGATGTACAGTGATTTTCTCCTGGACATGGTCAAATGGAAAGTTCTTGGCTAATTAAGTATTTAGTTGCTTATGACTCGGAGTGGATTACGAAGTTCTCGTATTTGTTTTCATATGATGGCATGGCATATGCAGTGTGTTGTATAGGATTGAGATTTGCATGTGTAAGGTCACGATTCAATTTTGAAGGGAAGGACATGAATTCTTAGGCAGCATGGGCGATCTCAAATGACTAGATAGATGATATTACTACTAGATATGTCTTGATTAGGGTGTAAGTTTCAGAAGGGGCACTGTGTTTTGATTTTTGGATACTTCATTGGTATTGCGACACTCTCTTGGTTGATAAACTGCTGATGTTCAAATTTTGCTTTGTGGCATAGAAGAATTTTAGAAGTATTGCTTGTGGGATGATCGTGTATGAGAGATGTGTCAGATATTCGGGCGGTGGAGTTGTGGCCGGATGTGGTGATCTGTGTTCTCTATATATTTGGAGACTCGAAGTTCTCATGAGTAGATCGTTTCGTGGTTGTGGACTGTGAAAACGTGGCCAAAGCTAGTTAGAGGATGGTATGTGTTATGGGTAAGTCATTGTGGATCTTCGGAGGGTTGTTTATCTATTTATGGATGACCAGAGTTGATTTGGGAGTCCATTGATAGGCCTAATTCGGATGTGTATTCTACACCAGGTCGAATTGGTTGGCTCAATACTACTATTGTTAAGGGATGTGTCATTCGGTTGTTTCCAAGCTTATTCGTGTTGTGAAGTGATATGTTAGTTACTCTTCTATGCTACGGGGAGTTATGCTTCGTTGGTTATATTCAAAAATGGTGCGACTCTAATTGGGCTTTATAACGGAATTTGAGCGAGATGAGTATTTGGGTACTGCATGATTGATTGCGTGTTGGCTATGTTCTTTTCGGATTGTGGTATCGTGTTATTTACTCTTCGTGGTTATGGTAATAAAATTTGGGTATTTGATGTCAAATCTCGCGTGGTTATTAGTTTTGAGCAAGGCAGCTAGAGGTATGTGATATGGACCAGCATTTGGATGGGGTCACGCATTGCGGAAGAGCTATTTGAATATGATCCTTGTGTTGGATTCGTGTGTTTTCGTTCTACGATGTGTGCTAGGCTCTTAGCATGTCATTTTGATGGTACTTGTTAAGCTTGCGGGACAGTTCTCTCGTTTGAGTCATTTTCATGATTGAGTACATTTGGAATGTTGCTAATTGGTGCACGGGTTGCACGAGTTGTGGTTTTAGATTGTATTGATGTGTCATGACACTAGAGTGGACGGGTTGGATGAGATGAGGTCATTGGAACTAGAATGGATACTATCATATATGATTGTGGTATATTTGGAAGCGTAATATCGAAAGTCGGCTTAGAAATCTGTTATAGTTCTTGTCGGAGGAGAGGGACTGTTTATCTGGTGAATAATTACGAGTTTCTGCATGTTTCTTTCATCATTGGCAGTGTATGAAGGTGTTAGAACAAGGCTTTGTTTGATATGCGGTTTGTTACCGACATTGGATTGTATGGAGCAGCTACTGTGGTTAGAAGATATCGTTAATGAGTATTTGAGTTATGTGGTACATCATATGATTACATCTTGGGTCGCGGTGAAGGCTAGATATAGCTTATTCAGACTTGTACAGTGTGTAAATGTAAGATTCCTATCTTTTGGAAATTCCGGATGTTGGGAGTTGGATTCTAAGGCTTATGGGTTAAAGGTTGGAGTAATGATTTTCAGTTATGTTGTGTTATCAGACCTATATGGGATAGGGTGACGTGGGATCACCTACCAGGTATGTGCATGGTAAGGTTTCACGTCGATTTGATGGCTTTTGAAACAACTCTGGGCACGTTCAAGGACGAATGTATGTTTAAGTAGGGGAGGATGTAACGACCTGACCTGTCGTTTTGAGCAGTTGCACTTCGCCCGACTGTTTGAGGGCATGAGTAGCTCCGTATGATGCATTATGACTTATGTGAATCATCAGTTTTGATTTTCAGGTTATTCGGAATTTATTTGGAAGAATGATTCTGAGCTAGAAGCTTTAAAATTTGAAACGTTTGACCAAGTTATAATTTTAGTATTTTACCTCAGATTGGATTTCTGATTGTTCTGTTAGCTTCGTTGGGTGATTTTGAACTTAGGAGCGCGTATGGATTGCGATTTGGAGGTCCGTAATAGAATTTGACTTGAAATGGTGAAAGTTGGAATTATTAAAAGTTTGACCGGGATTGGACTTTTTGATATCGGGATTGAATTCCGATTCCGGAAGTTGGAGCAGTACCGTAATGTAAAATTTGACTTGTGTGCAAAATTTGAGGTCAATCGAGCGTGATTTGATAGGTTTCGACATCGGTTGTGGAAGTTTGAAGTTTGAAGTTCATTAATTTTTGAATTTGAGATGTAATTCATCGTTTTGATATTGTTATGTGTGTTTTGAGGCCTCGAGTAGGCCCGTATTATGTTATGGAACTTGTTGGTATGTTGGTCGGGGTCCCGAGGGGCTCGGGGGAGTTTTGCATGAGGTTCGGATAATTTCCATTTCATGTTGCACTGCTGAAGATTTCTGGTTCTGTTGTTTCCGTATCTGCGGTAGAATGGGCACAGATGCGAGTCCGCAAAAGCGTAGCAGACTCGCACCTGCTAATGCACAGAAGTGGAAAATTGTTCCGCAGGTGCGAGGGATCGGCTGGTTAGTTGAGGCCATAGAAGCGAAGAAGTTACCGCAGATGCGAGGGTCGTAGATGTGAGGATTTGTCCGCATAATACGAAAATACTGGGCAGAAGCTATAAAATCGAGGTTTTTGTTCTTTCTTCATATTTTAAGATGTGGGACACGGATTGAGGTGATTTTTGGATCAAATTTCGTCACAAGGATTGGGGTAAGTGTTCTCTACTCAGTTTTGATTACATTTAATGAATCTGTCTTCATTTTTTGCAATTGGTTGATTAATTTTAAAGTTAAATTGGGGGTTTTTGGCATAGAGTTTCATAATAAGAATTTTTGAGTTTTGAACATCGAATTGGACTCGGAATTGAGTGAAAATAGTATGGTTGGACTCGTAAATGAATGGGTTGTCGGTTTTTGTGAGTTTTGTCGACTTTCAAGGCGTGGGCCCGGGTGTGATTTTTGACCGGTTTTGGATTTTGATTAAGGATTCGATCTTTATCATCTGGAATTGTTTTCTTGGGCTTTATTTGATGTATTTTAGTTGCTTTTGGCTATTTTTGAGCCGTTCGGAGGTTACTACGCGCGTGATGGCATTCTTGAAGCATCGCTTGGCTTGCTCGGTATTGGAATTGGCTTGTTCGAGGTAAGTAACTCTTCTAAACTTAGTGTTGAGGATACAAAACCCCGAATTTCATGTTGTGTGTTTGGTATTGAGGTGACGCACATGCTAGGTGATGGGCGAGTGGGCGTGTACCCTATGAATTGTGATTCTCTTGTTTCCATGACACTATATAGTGGTCCTATTATGTTGATATATGTGTTTTCACCATGTGATAAAGTAAATGAGCTGTCAATCATGCTAGATATCATGTTTAGGCTTTATGCCGATATTACTGGGACCCATAGTGGTCGTTTCTTGCTGTCACCTCACTGATTTCATTGATAATTCGTACTCTGTCATATTCATGCATTAATATCACATCTTAGACTCATTTGTTATTTATTGATACATTATATCATTGTTGTTGGGATAGCTTTATGACATTGAGAGCCCGGGAGACTGGAGAGATTCATGATTGAGTGAGGCCGAGGGCTTGATTGTAGGATATTTATGGGATCGGGCTGCACATCGCAACATGTTTTATTGATTTATGCCATGATTGGCTTGATATATCACTTGGGCTGAAGGAGCCCCTCCGGAGTCTGTACACACCCCTAGTGAGCGCAGGTACCTACTGAGTGTGAGTTCCGAGTGTCGAGTGCCGAGTGATGAGTGATGAGTAATGAGTGACTGTGAGGACTGAGTGGCTGTGAGGATTGAGTGATTGTGGGGACTGAGTGACTATAAGGACTGAGTGACTGGGAGGACTGAGTGAATTGGTACTCTGAGAGCATGCATATGGTTTTATCATTGAGTTGCATCGCATTTGATATGCACATGACATACAGATATAGAGATGCATTTTCCTCATGTTGTACGGTATCACGTCATTCATGAATTCTCACATATATTTTCATATGGGCATCGAGAGGTATTTTACACTTGCTATCCGGAGAGAAAGTGAAACATCATATTTACTATTGAAAGGATTTTTTGGGAAAACTCACAGTTTTCAAGCTTACACGTATTATATTTGACGATTTCGGTAAAAGAGTTGGGTTTTCACTGATATATTTGAAAAGCGGAACTATTTTCGAAAAATTGATAAAAATTTGAGTATCTTATCTCTGAGTTACCTCGTTATGCAATGCTTTATGTCCTTATGAACTATTGTTGGCTATTGGCATTGGACCCCACCATGTTCAAGCTCGTCACTACTTGCAACCTAAGGTTAGGTTTGTAATTTACTCAGTACATGGGGTTGGTTGTACTAATACTACACTTCTACACATTGCGTGCAGATGTTGGTTGCTGAGGTTGCTGTGTTCGATGGGAGTTGGATTGAAGATGTACCTGCGT
>MDKI01213856.1:0-65160 GCA_005239505.1 Nicotiana paniculata | reverse complement strand
GCAAAAGAAGAGTATCCGTGGTATTAAAGAAGGTGAATGAGGGAAATTGTTTTTGCACTTAATGGCTTCTACAGGGGGTGCACCTTGGATAAGAAGGATTGATCTGGTCAGATGAACGGAAATTACTGTTACTACCAACTTAATCAAAATAAAACAATTACTTTGCGACGTGTATCATCCAACATGGCGTATAACTAACTTTGGAAGATGACAGCTAAATTTTGCGTAGACTGGGAAACTGATTTTACCAGAGCTACTTATGCTACACGCCAGGAAATTTCTTGAAATAGGAAGAGAGCATAATGTAGTTCTTAGCTACTTAGCTAGAACTACTATTTTAAACTTTTTTGGTATATAAACTCTCACGAACTTGATATGTTATATATATCAAATCAGTCAACTACACCTTAATCTCAAACAAGTGGAGTTGGTTATGTGGATCCTCTATGTTATATTCCAGTCCATGCAGTCCAATGTTGAAAATTTGCTTCTCTTTTAAGGGTGAATTTAGGTTCCCTAAATCTCACACTTTTCCGTTCAGTGGTATAAGGCCCTTAACCAATCTAAACGACTTCCGACAAATATTAGATCTAATGGAAGTAACAGATATCTCAACCGGTTGGTATTACCTATATTGATCATTTGTTACCAGTGTTTTTTCTTATCTAAGCCTGCATTTCTGTGAGATTTTAGGTCTTTTGGGACTTCTTTTTTTAATGTTAGGTCTACCTCCTTCCCTTTTAGCACCTCAAATCATCACATGTGACACTAATGGATCAGCGGAGATCTACGTAAAACATGACCGAACCATCTTAGGCAACCTTCAATTTATCCTCTCTATGTCACATGTTTGTGTTCCTAGATTAGTTTGATCATTTCTTGTTATTTTCTTGTATGGTCACGTATTCATCTTAGCATTTGTATTTAGGAAACAACGATAAATATATTGGCTTTTGAGAGCCAATGTTCATTCCTTATAACATTACCACATTTCGTAATGTTTTTGGTCTCATAACTATTCTACAGAATTTGCTTCTAGCTTTCTTAGATATCTTTTTGTTGCATAGTGCTCCTGTACTGCTCCTCCATTTGAATTATCCTATTTTAGTTCTATATGTTCTATCTTCATCTACCATTTCATTTCTGAGAAGTTTGAGCCTAGATATTTGAATTATCCAACCTATCAAAAAGAATGTTCGTAGTAGTTACTACAACTTGCAGTTCCTCTAGTCCTCTTACTTCAACTAACCCTTAGTCTATAGAGTACTAGCTCTCTCTATAGTTCTAGTTTTTGGCTGAAATCCTGGCTAGTTTTGTCAATAACACAAACCCATATGCAAATAGCATGCATCATTTTTCGGGGGTATAATTATAGCATGCATCATGGAGTTTAATATGATATGGGTTTAAGGCAGATCCCTGGAGTAAAGCCAGGATTGCAGGGAACTCCTCTCTATCGCCTCGCGCTGGTTGCACATTTGTGACCTTTTCGTCGTACATATACTTTTAAGTAGTGTTGTATATGAACACTCATGAACCTGGTATACCATTCTTTTAAAGATTTTGATGTGATTATATTGTCTCGTTCCTGCATTCCTTGTATTCTGTTGATGGACCATACTGATATGCTTTTTATACCTGCAGACACATTTTATCCTCCCCGAGTATCTCATGCAAAAGGATCAGATGCAGACCCTTGAGGAAGCAAAGGATGTGTTGAAAAAAGCTGGTGTTGCTGATGATGAAATGGCAGCTCTCGAGAGGCAGTTAGTGCCCCCAGAAGATGATACAAAGGGCAAAGAACAGAGTCGGGTAGTTGGATTTGTAAGTGCAGGAGTGGTTGAGTCAAATGGACAGAAAGTGACAACAAACAAGGAGGATATTGAGCTACCTGAGGAAAGTGATTCTGAAGAAGAAGAGAAGGTTGAGATTGCGCAGAAGGATGTCCCTGCTGCGGTGTTTGGAGGTTTAATCCGTAAGAGGGAAGAAGGTGATGAAGCAGAGGACGACTCTGCTGCCAAGAGTAAAGATAGTGATGGCCATCTTGGCGCTCTAGAAAGAATAAAACGAAGGAGACAAGGCTCTTAGAGGTTGTTTGTATTCTTCTACTGCACTAGTTGGACTCTGAAAATTTTAACCTTATGTTAAACTTACTAGGTGCATTCGTTATCCTGTAAATTAATGTTAGTTTGTTGTAACCTGAGTTTTCCCATGGAGGTTGTGAATATCCTCCATCCCTAAAAAAGGGGATGTCAGTTATAGCGTTACACTGCAAGAATTCATCATTTAATGCGTTGCGTAAACTTGTGTTTTCCTATTAAGTTTTATGTTTGTTCCTTCTTTAGCTACCTAAGTGCAGTGATTCAATCATACATTCTGAGTTCAACTATAGATATCTGCCCTGTTATAATGAAGAACTTGAATGAGAAGTGGCTGAAAGGAGCACGATTTCCTCTGTTTTCTTTGATGATCTATGATTTGCTTCCACCTTCTCCAAGCCTCCTTGCCTTTTCAGGGTAGGGGTAAGGCTGCGTATACCTTACCCAT
Source organism: Nicotiana paniculata (assembly GCA_005239505.1). NCBI lineage: Eukaryota > Viridiplantae > Streptophyta > Magnoliopsida > Solanales > Solanaceae > Nicotiana > Nicotiana paniculata. The sequence continues at coordinate 62,613 of MDKI01213856.1, read as the reverse complement.
ACCCCACTCGTGGAAATTCACCGGGTTTGTTGTTTCTCTTCTTAGGTTGAGCTACAATTTGTTTGGATGATTGTTACTCATCATTTTATAATGTTATAATGTATTGTATTGTATCATTTCTTTTTATAAATACAACGTTTGTATAGATTGTAATATTTGTTATTGTTAAGTAATTACATTTTGCTGTTTGGTTTGACTGTATGGTACTGTACTGTAACTGATAAGTTTACTAAAATACCATCGATTGTTTAAATATTAAATTTATCAAGAATTATGCATAAAATAATTTAAGAAAACCGTTTATACTAATTTATCACCAAATATGTTTTATAAATAGATTAAGCAATTAAATTCATGCAAATTCTAACAAAATTAGCGAAGCAAAATTAGTAATTTTACATTGGAAGCGGTTAGTTTGGGAAAAAAGGACGAAGACAAAGTAGTTATAGGTAGGAGATTTGAAGTTAAAATTTAAAAAAACGGTGAGGGTAAAATAGAATTATGGAGTAATAAGTTGGGGCATAATTGAAAAAAAAAGGAAACAATCCGACCACACCAAATCGGTTGTTTAAAAAAATGGGACTTTTCATTATTTCGGAACAATGAATTTAATACAATACAACTAAGTTTAATAAAACAATCAAAACAAACACTATCTTGGGATAACATTACAATACGATACAACGAGTAATAACCATAGTTCGAGGTGTGGGTTTGGGTTGCTCATCGTATCATCCATTCCACAGTATGCCATCGGCATTCCTGGGGTCATGCAGCACCTGCGGCAAGAACTCGCTTTACATGAGAATTGTATCATTTGGCAATCAAGTTTCCAATTTTCGTTCCCCATTCTTCTCATTTCGTGACAAACCTTTTATTTTCTTCTATTCAAATCTTGTCAAACCTGTTAAAAATCTTTTTTGTACTTTTTATTCTTCGATATTTGTCACTTTAAATATCTTTATGTTGGTCAATAAAATTGAACAGTTTTGAAGATTGACAAAGGAACGCAGAAATGAACCAGGTCCATCACTGACAGACATAGATACAAGCAGAGTCAAAGGCACGTGACGTGCACATTCAGGAGATAAACGAAATATGATAAAATAAGAGATATCCTGATCGAAAAGATTGCAAAATGATAAGGAGAAGGACTCCTTATTCAAGAAGAACAGAATCAAAGATAAGCAAGGATTTGAGGAGTTGAGATTAACTAGAACTCTTCCACCAAGTAAGAGTAGCATTAGAATTCTAATTAACTCTTTATCTACGAATCCTATATATTGTAGATTGTTCTTATTGTACAGGTACGCACAAAAACAGAAGTTAAGCAAGAATTGAGAGAAAAATTAGCGAGATAATTTTGAAAGCAGTTCGTGTGAGATTTGAGTGCGCGAATATGAAGTTACTTGAACCAACTACAAGAACCAGTTCCAACTGTTGTCTTTTAATGTAGTTTATTTGTAGTAGGTGATTTTAACTTGTACCTTTTCAACTTTATCTAGAAGGGTCTGTAATAGGTACTGTGTGTTTCAAGTTATAGCTAACTTAGAGTTTGTCGCAAATAGCTAGATGCTAGTTTGCTACAAGGGATTAGAGGTAATCCTAGGTTTACAAAAGAGATTTTGTAAATGCTGTTTGGCTCACTGATTTAGTAAAGAGTTTGGAAAAATCCTACTGGGAAGTAGGTTGTAGTTTTTTCATCTTTGAGCCAGGTGTTTTCCACGTAAAATCTCTGTGTTCTTTGTTTTCTGTATTTATTATTCCGCTAACAGTAGGTGTTGGAACACATAGAAGAGCTTGGTCCTTCTATAACTAGTGCACGCAAAAATTGGACACCAAACAAATCACCTCCCTCTTATGTGGTATTGATGCATAAAACTTCACTTTACCTTTTATTATTTACTTGAAGAAAATAAACAGACAGTCTAGTTTCTGAAATAAAAAGGCTATTTACTCTAGTCTTGGCTTAGTCCAATAAGGAAATCTGCTAAATTAAATTACGAATTAGAAAAAATTGGATAACAAACCGAATCAAAACAAATTAAAAAAACCAAAAGATTGATTAGCTAAAGCTTTGGAAATTAGAAAAAAATGTAATTGAAACAATACCCACTAGGCCACTACACATTAATCTCAAATCAGTTGAGATCATTCTCAAACCAGACAATATAATTACTATCGATCTGCAATATTCATGTCGCTCTATTTAAAGATATTCATCCAGAACTGCTCAGTAATTTAGGTTCTCATATATATATATATATATATTGTTTAATCAAAGAATTAGATTCTATGACTAAAGCTATTTTAAAGGATAAAACTCGGGTTACTGATAATCAAGAAAATAATAATGAGTGAAAAGAATAAATAAATGGACTATATGATGAGCAGAAAGTAAAGTGTATTGTATTCGAGATTCAAATGATCTTTACAAGTTATCTTCCCCTCCTTTATATAGGAGTTTCTTAATATAACGTCTGTTTTTTGCAATGATTGCCCATTAATGACTAATTACTATATTAATAAGGCGTTACAAAGGGTAACCATAATGTTGCATAACGTATGAGTTATTAATTGAGGATCCGTGAATGTGCCCGTAGCTCTGTCCGGATTCGTTTTGATCGTGTCTCTTCCTGTATTAATCAGGTTGGGATTCTCGTGGCTGATTATCCCGTAGGTTTACTGATCCGTGCCTCTTTGCCCCGTACCTCTTTATAAATTCATATCCAGCTGTCGCGTTTTCCTTGGTCCACGTAGTCGGCTCAGTTGTCAAAGGTAAGCTTACGTGTGAGACTCTTTTTTACCAATACAGATAGTTCCCCCACTTGCCATTTATTTGTCGATTAATATTTGGTAAGTTGATACATATTTATGGCGGGAATATTTGCCGCCGCTTTGTCTTGAAACATTGTATCCTTCTCTGAATATAGGAGTCGTTTGTCACTTCCATTTAATGCTTAAACCACGTGTCCTTTCCGAATTGGTTTTGCAACTACTCGGTGCTTTTTAGGGCCTTTTGCGGCTGCGTCAGTCACGAAGTGACACCTTTAATTATGACTTTTCATCATTGTTTTTTCCATGTTTGACAGTGGCCCTTAGTAAAAATACCTCTCTTCTTTTCTTTACTTCCACGAAACACTTTTCTAACTTGACTCTTTTACTTGTAAAGAATTTCTTCTTGCTTTCGTAAACATGTCTTCTTCAAATCAACCCAAAAGAGTAATAGATATAGAGAGTTTAACACCTTCTTCTGCTCCGACTAAGAGTCGGAGGGGTGGTAGACTAAGGAGTCTAGGATCCACTCCTTCGAGAGGTTCTTCTTTTTCTCAATTAGTTTCTTCTCCTTCTGCTAGGTCTTTAGTTTTTTCAAGAGCTAGGGCTTCCAGGTCTCTGTCTAGGGGTAGAGAACATCATGAACACCTTCGTGAACCTCGAGTTGATGAGATCATTCCTGCTGAATTTGTTTTTACTAGGGACAATCAGGTCCTTGTAGATCAGCCTTCTTCCCTTGATAGTGTTGAGAGATATCCCACTCTTATTACTAAAGGTTTTTTTCCCCTTGTTCGTAGGGAGTGTTTTTGGGAGTTTGATTTCCCCATTGTTATTCCAAACAATAACCAAAGAATAACGTCTTACAAGACAAGTTATTCTTTTGTTTACACCCACCCTTTTACTCTAGGGTTTAGACCTCCTACTGATCCAGTCATAATCGAATTTTGTCGTTTCTTCAATCTTGGCTTAGGGCAGATTGGCCCGCTTGTGTGGCGAGTTGTCGCGTGTCTTAGGAGTTTAGCTTCTTTAGCCTCGGTTCCTTTTACCTTCAATCACCTCGTTCATCTTTATTCTCCCACCTTGTTTCGTCAAGTGGTTTTCACTCTAGCTGCCAGGAGCAAGAGAGTGTTGGTAACCCCTGGTGACGACAAATATAGAGGTTGGTACCTCCGGTATGTTGTTGTGCCCACTGTTGGTTTAGTGGGTGAAGAAAATATTCCCTTCCCTGAGAAGTGGAATCGTGCACGTGAGTACCTTTTAGCTCATATTATTTTTCTTATTTTTGCTTTAAGTGTTTTATTAACACTGTAGCTTTTTCCTTCTTTGTTCAGCAATCATGGGTACTGTTGCGAATGTCTCCGGTATCCGTGAATGGGTTGAAAAGCTGTTGTCAGTTGCTCCATTAAAAGAAATATCTTGGAAATACTTCTCTGGAAGTACGGTTGGAAAGTAAAGACCCACGGTAAGTGAAGATTTTGTTTCCGCTTCTTTTCTTAATCGAGCCTCTTTTTCCTTTGTCGTTTGACTTCTTCTCTTTTGATAAGGTTCTCCACCCGTGGGGTGTCTGTCGCATCTATTCCAAAGATGTCTTTGGATCAGGCCCAAGGAATTATTGCTGGTTCTTCTTCCTCGAATAGGAAGGTTGGTGAGTCTTGATCCTTGGAAGAAGAAGGAGACGAAGATGAAGGCACTTTGGTGCATAGGTCACGAAGAAGGAGGGTGATTTTGGACGATGAGTCTCCGCCCGTGGTTGTGCCTTCTGTACCTGCATTCATTCCCTCTACTTCTGAAGATATTTCTCCCTCTCTGGTACATGAATCTGTGGATCATTTTTTCCACGAAGGTTTTGGTCCCGCGATTGATGAAGTCCTTTTGGCTGTCTTTTCCGCTTCTTTTAGAGAAGCTCGTTCGTCTGCTTCTGCTATTTCCTCCACTCCCTTGGCCATTACTACCGCTGCTGCTGCTTTACCCGTGGTTTACTCAACTCTTCAATCCTCTGTGCCTGTTGCTTTTTCCGTGGCTTCTCCAACTCCTCACTCCTTCGTGCCTGTTGCTGCTTCACCTCTGCCTGCTTCCGTGCCTTCCGTTAGGGAAGTAGGGTCTTCCAGCAGGGAGATGCGGCAGGTAATAATAGAAGTTCCGGCTGAGGGGAGTCTTTTCAAGAAAACTGTCGAGCCCGAAGTGTGGCTTAAGCCTTTGATAGGTCCCACGGAGAAGTCCAAGCTAGCTAGTCACAGTGCTCTTACATGGGCCAATGAAGTTGTGCATACTTCTTTGAAGGTATGGTGCAGTTTATCTCGTTTCATTTTCGTATATGAAATTTATCATATCTAATTAGTTTATTTCTTGTAGATCAAACTTATAGGCATGGAGCTCATGAAGAGGATCTCTAATACGGATCAGGAGACAAAAGAATTGCGAGCTGATGTTGATAATTGGAAGGCACAATATGACAGTTTAAGGATTGACATGGATGCCCTAGAAAAGGAAAGGAGTACCTTGAAGAGGCAAATGAGGATCATGGCAGCGGAACTGGCAGTGGAGAAAACGTCTTCCCATCAGGCTGATAAGAACAAGAGCATTCTGGAATCTTCATTTGCTGACCAACTGTCTCGAGCCTCGGAGGAGATTAGAAACTTGAAGGACTTGCTAGGGCAGAAGGAGGAAAACTCTGGCGAGCTTGTGCAATCACTCACCCGGACTCAAGAGGATCTTTGTACTGATTTAGCCAGAATCCAATCTTTGGAAGAGTCTATTGTGCCTTTGAGGGCTGCCCATGAAGCTGTCGAAGCTGAAAAGGATGGACTAAAAGTTGAGCTTCAAGTATGGGCGAGAGATTATGAAGATCTCGAAGAGGCGGCTGCTGTTGATGTCAGTTGGGCATATATGACTTCTCGCTTTGATACATGATGGAGATGAGTCGGGGAGATTTCAACCTTGAAGTTGAAATTGCTAAAACCAAAGAAGCCATGGAAAATGCTCAACAAGGTCAGAACATCTCTTCACCTGAAGGTGAAACCCCTGCTGCACAAGCCTCTCCGTCCCAAGCTGCTCCTGCCTCTGTTGCCGGTGAAGAAGTTGATTCTCCTCCTCATGAAGATTAAGATGTTGTTTCATCCCCCCCTTTATTTTTTTTATTTGATTGGTGGTTACCCCCAGCTCCATCGGGGGTAAATTTGGATCTTTTAAAGTCCTCAATTGACAACTTAGGGGCATCATAATGTACAAAGTATATGCGGCTAAATACTAATTAGTACTTAGTTCTTACTTAGCCACTCTTTTTGAATATATATGCAAGTTACGACTTTTTGTTTTGAGTTTGTGTTTCACTCTTAAGTCTTTTGCATGTTTTAATTTTTTGAGGTTTTTGTTTTACCTCTGAGTTTTTGCACGAAGATGCTGAAATCACTCGTACCTTTTCATAGTAGGCACAATGTTTTAATGACTCGTACCTTTTCATAGTAGGCACGATGTTATATAAAATGTGAGCCTTTTTTATAGTAGGCTTTGTTTATGAAAGATGGCCCTTTTTTGATTGACACTTAATGAAGAAGACTTCTCAATTTCATAATGGTGTAATAATGCAATAGAGTGATAGGAATTTTTCACATGTTTAAGAATGTTTTCGAGGAGAGTTTTTTGTTTGAACTTCCACGACATTTTACATGTGTTTGATTTATCGTCTAAAACTCATGTTGCAACTGTTTTTGTTTAACAGATTTGAAATATACTTGTTTTTCGTAACTGTTTTTTTATAGATAACAGTTTTTTCGAATCAATACAAGGGAACAATTGTTTTTCATTAGTAACAATTTTTACAAAGATTGTGGTTTTTACCCGTAACTATTTTTTGTTTACAACGATTTTTAATAAGTACGAGGGAAATGCTTTTGCACGCGTAACTGTTTTATTTGATAACAGTTTTTTGAAAAATACAAGGATTTTGATCTTTCATCCGTAACTGTTTTATTTGATAACAATTTTCTATATGAGTATAAAGATTTCAATACTGTTTTTAATCACAACATTTTTTGAATGAATACAATGATGATGATCTTTTACCCCTAACTGTTTTTGTTACAACAGTTTTGAATAAGTACAAAGATGTGCATTTCTTCCTCGTGACTAATATTTTGCCTTTCAACCTGAATGTTCGAAGGTTTTTTGAATTTTAGGCTTTATATTTGAGTCTTTGGCTCTTTCGATTCTTCTCGTATCACTTGACTTGTTGGGTAGATGGATCTTCAGGCTTGAGCTTTGACTTTCCGATAGTCTTCTTTGCTTCGTCTTAGCCTTCCATACTGTATAGTCCCCCAAGTATTTGAGCTTTGAAGAATGAAATCTCGAGCACTTGACTATTCCTTCCTTGTGGTCCTTTTCCTGAAAAGGAAAAACACACCGGACTCAAAGGTATATAGTTTTTTAGATGATGACTGCTTAACCATTTAAAACGTCCATCAGAAAGTGTAACCCTACACCGTAAATTGTGTTATTTCCTCGCGTCTTTGCAGGTCTAATGTCATCATTTGGTGATGGGTTAACTTTATGCCTATCATCTAAAAAAAGTTAGTAAAATTTTAAATTTTCAAAATAAAATCGAACGTGCGATACCTAATCGGGGGTACTTCTTCCTTAGAAGTAGTACTTCTTCAAGTGGATGGCATTCCAGCTTGTAGGCACCCTTCCCAGCTATGCCTCGGACTTTGTAGGGTCCTTCCCAATTTGGACTTAGCTTTCCTGCACCTGCTTCTTTTGTTGATTGAAAGACTTTTTTTGAGGACGAAGTCCCCAATCTTGAAGTATCTGAGCTGAGCTTTACGGTGCTCTATGTTTTATTTTTGAGCTGCCATCCATATTAACGCTGCTTCTCTTCGTTGTTCGAGCAGGTCCAGGTAAGCCTTAATTCATCGTCGTTTGCTTCCTCTGTGGCTGTTATAACCCTTATGCTTGGTTCGCCAATCTCTACGGGTATTAAGGATTCTGAGCCATAAACAAGTGCGAAGGGAGTTTCTCCCGTGGCTGTTTTTGAAGTTGTTCTGTATGCCCATAATACCGTTGGTAATTCCTCAGGCTAACTTATTTTGGCTTTATCTAGCCGCTTCTTTTTATTGCTAATGATGATTTTATTTGTTGATTCAGCTTGACCATTATCCACGGGGTGATACGGTGTTGAAGTGATCCGTTTGATTTGCCAGCTTTCAAAGAATTCTGTGATTTGAGAGCCTATGAATTGTGGGCTATTATCACACACGATATCCTTTGGTATCCCAAAGCGGCATATTATGTTACACCATAAGAAGCTTTTAACTTCCTTTTCCCGCGCTTGTTGGAACGCTTCTGCCTCTAAATATTTTGTGAAATAGTCGGTTAGTACAAGTAGGAACCGTACCTGTCCTTTAGCTGGGGGAGAGGTCCCACTATGTCCTTCCCCCACTTCATGAAAGGCCATGGAGATATGATTGGATGCAATAATTCTTCTGGTCGATGCATGTTATTGGCGAATCTTTGGCACTTGTCACATTTGGACACGAAGTTCTCAGCATCTTCTTCCATTTTAGGCCAGTAATACCCAGCTCTGGTTAGGGTATTCACCAAGGATCTCGTTCCTGAATGATTTCCACAGTGTCCTTCATGGACTTCTTTCATCACGAACTCCATTTGATTAGGTCCGAGGCATTTAGCTAGGGGTCCTTCGAACATCTTGCGATACAATGAATTGCGAATGAGGCAGTACCGTGCAGCTTTGCGGCGAAGCGCTTGAGCTGTTTTCTTGTCTTCAGGTACGGTGCCATTCTGCAAAAAGTTAAGAATTTCGTTTCTCCAATCCCAGGTTAAATTTTTGAAAGTTACCTCATTTCTGTCCTGGTCGATTGCTGAATGGAATAGATGAACGACAACCGCATTGTCTTTATTTTTTACTTCCGCGACTGCTGCGAGGTTAGCTAATGCGTCTGCCTCTACATTTTCTTCTCTAGGTATTTGTATTACCTTCCATGTTTTGAATTGTCTTACGAGCTCTTGTTCCTTTTCTAGATACCGTTGCATCCGATTCTCTTGACCGATATAAGTCCCCAGCATCTTATTTACTACCAGTTGGGAGTCATTGTTGATTACAATTTGTTTGATAGAGAGTTCCCCTGCGAGTTCTAGTCCTGCAATGACAACTTCATACTCTACTTCATTGTTAGTTATAGGATAACATTTAATAGCTTGTCGTGTCTTTTCACCCGTGGGTCATATTAAGACTATGCCTAAGCCGACGCCTTTTACATTGGAAGAGCCATTAGTAAATAGGGTCCATAGACCCCGATTAGCACCGTTAAAGAGTTGTAATTCTTTTTCCACTTCAGGGACAATGCTATTACTAACGTCAGCAACAAAATCAGCTAGTATTTGAGACTTAATTCCAGTCCTAGACTGATAGTATTTCATGCTCACTTAATTCTATGGTCCACTTGGCTAATCTTCCTGACAGTTCTTGTTTATGCAAAATATTTCTTAAAGGATATGAAGTCACAACAGTGATTGGATGACATTGAAAATATGGTCGTAATTTTCTAGATGCCATTATTAGAGCCAAGGCTAACTTTTCTAGATGTGGATATCTGGTTTCAACATCTAGTAAAGTTTTGCTTACATAATAAATAGGAGATGGTTTATTTTTATCTTCTCGTATCAATACTGCACTTACAACAATTTCTGAGACAACTAGGTAGATGTACAACCTCTCTCCTTCTATTGGCTTTGATAGCAACCGAGGTTTTGACAGATAAGTCTTCAGATTGTTGAGTGCCTGCTGACATTCTTCAGTCCATTCGAACTGATTCTGCTTTTTGAGGACTGAAAAAAGAATTTAAAACTTTTTTCGAAAGACCTGGAAATAAATCTTCCCAAAGTTGATTCTCCCTGTTAGTCTTTGAACTTTTTTTTATATTTGTTAATATATCAGGTATTTTTTCTATAGCTTTAATTTGAGCAGGATTTACCTCTATTCCCCTGTTTGATACAAGAAAACTCAAAAATTTACCTGATTGAACACCAAAAGCGCATTTTTATGGATTTAACTTCATACTGTATCTGCATAAATATCAAAAGTAATAGAGAGATGCTAAAAATGGTCTTCCACCCGTGTTGATTTTACCAACATATCATCAATGTAGACTTCCATCATTCTTCCCTGATGTTCCTGGAACATCTTTGTCACTAGCCTTTGATAGGTAGCTCCAGCATTTTTCAAGCCAAAAGGCATGACTTTATATAAGTAAGTACCCCTGTTCGTTATGAAAGAGGTTTTTTCCTCATTTGAGGAATTCATTTTAATCTGATTATAACCAGAATATGCATCTAGAAAGCTTAATAATTCAGGACCTGCGGTGGCATCAATCATTTGATCTATATGTGGTAATGGGAATGAATCTTTTGGGCATGCTTTATTTAAATCAGAATAGTCTACACATACCCTCCATTTGCCATTATTTTTAGGTACCACCACAGTATAAACTAACCAGTTAGGGTACGTTACCTCTCATATCGAACCAATTTTTAAGAGTTTTTGTACCTCTTCGTCAATCACTTGGTTCTTGAATGGTCCTTGCTTTCTTTATTTCTACTTAACAGGCACGAAGGATGGATCTTCATTTAGTTTATGAGTCATCACTTCTGGTGGAATACCTCTCATATCTGAGTGGGACCACGCAAAGCAATATGCGTTAGCCTTTAAATAATCAATTAACGTACCTTTTCGATCGGGGCTCAACCTCGTGCCTATATACACTTTCTGTTCAGGTTTTTGTTCAAATAGTGGAACAACTTCGAGCTCTTTCGTAGTTGTTTTGATGTGTTCGTCTTCCTTCGGTTCATGAATGACGTCCGGTCTAGAATCTACATCTATGTGGTCTGACGCATCTTCCGTGGTAACAGGATTCACCTTCTCATGGGTATCTCCTCCTATACCTGTTTGAACATTCACTTCTTCTGTACCTGTTTGGTCAGTAATTGTAGCGACCCCGTCGGTCGTTCCGTAGAATTTGCATTATTGTTGTTGTTATTACCTTGTCATAGGTTGGTTATGTTGTTTATGATGTGTTAGAGTCGGTTGGATCGGGTTCAGAATGGCTGTAGTGAGAATTGAGACATTTAGTCTCTAAAAATTAACTTTGTAGTTGGAAAAGTCAACTGAGAGTTGACTTATTGGTAAACGTCCTCGGAATGTGGATTTTATGGCTCGGACAACTTTGTTAGGTGCTTTGGAACTTAGGAGTGTGTTCAGAATAATTTTGTGATGTCCGGTGTAGAATTAAGCTTGAATTGGTGAAAGTTGGAGATTTAGAAGTTCTTAGGCTTGAATTCGACGTAGATCTGGTGTTTTGGTGTTGTTTTGGGTGTTCCGAAGGTTTGACTAAGTTCAAGTTATGTAATGGGACTTGTTAGTATGTTCGTACGAGGTCCCGAGGAGCTCGGGTGAGTTTCAGATATGCTTGGGCTGCGTTGTGCTCGTTTTTCTTATGCTTCGACGTCGTTTCTTCAAGCATAAATGATATCATATTAAATAAATGAGCTCCGATTACTGTTTTGAATAAAGCATTAGATCCATATCGTAATTACGGACCCGTAACAAAAGGAATCGTCAAATTTGGACATAGTATGAGGATTTTATGGCCATTTTACCAAGGTTGCCAGATTTTTCAGGTTAATTACGAAATTACCCCTGACGGCGTATTAAAAATCTGCACTATTTGAATATCTTAAAACCTACATATCTCCTTCATTATAAGGTCAAATTGAGTGATTCAAAGGCCTAAATTGATTAGAATTTCACAAGGAATCCATTGGAAGCATAACATGAGTTTTGGAATTGTTTGACACGAGAATCGATGCAGAATAACTGGAAAAAATATATACAAGATAAGGGTTTGTTCTTTCGGTCATATCTTGAGTTGGGGAGCTCGGATTTGGGCAATTTTGGAAGCGATTTTCACCATATGGATTGGGGTAAGTGTTCTATACTTGTATTTTTTCCTTATATTTCATGAATCCATCCTCGTTTTTTGGATTTGATTGATGATTTCAAAGTGAAATTGAGGGATTATGGCTTGAGTTTAAGAGACCTTTAGGGATCGATTTGAGGGGTCAAACAAACTCCAAATTTAGCGTTTTTTATATGTACAGACTCGTGAGATAATGAAGAACATTTTGGTATAAAAATTTCTGAATTTCGAGAAGCGGGTGCAGGTGCGGGGTTCGGGTTTTGACTAATTTCGGGTTTTGAGATAAAATTGGTATTTTTCAACTGGAATTCATTCCTTAAGCATAATTTGATGATAAAGATCTGATCTTTATAGATTTGGAGCGCTCGAAAGTCGATTATAGAGGCAAGCGAGCTGCATAGTAGCTTTTTGGGCTAGCTTGAGGTAAGTAATGTCTTTAAATCCTGTCCTGGGAGTTTGAAACCCCGAACTTTGCACCCTTTCACGGGTTTTGGATTTCAAAATCGGGAATTTGGAAATATATCCCTTTTTAGGCAGCTATTGAGTTGCGAAACTGCTTTTAAAGCTATTGGGCTGTAAGCCATGTTTGGGGCCTAGAGCCGATCTGTTTTAACACCTCGGGGACTATTTTTACTATTTTCCTCACTTGATATGTTATTTTTCACTCAGTATTTTGACACTCAGAGTATTTTGATATTATTTCTTGAAAATGAAACACTGTTTTGGGTCGAGAACCCGGTATATTTATGGCCCGAGTGGCATGTTGAGGGTGTCTAACTGAGTGAGGTCGCGGGCCAATATTGTGAGGATGTTATGATATGAGAGAGGCCGAGTGCCTGAGAGTGATTTATGCAATGATGTGGCTTGTTTATAGAGCTTGTGCTGTAGGAGCCCCTCCGGAGTCTGTACACACCCCAGTGAGCGCAAGTACCTACTGAGTGCGAGTGATGCCCGCGGTGCTGATACTGAGTGACTGTGAGGTTGCCCGCTGGGCTGATACTTAGTGATGTGAGGTCGCCCGCGGGGCTGATACTGAGTGATGGTGAGGTGCTGAGGGAAAAGTTATGAGAGATGATTATGGCCCGAGGGGCAGTTTTATGATGATTTTACTGAATTTCTGACTATGATTCATTTCATTTTCGAACTGAATTTTACTGAGAGTTTCACTGAGAATTTACTGGAAAATATATACTTATTTCAAAGGATTTTTCTGGAAATTGGTTTTCGAACTTATGTATTTGATGTATATTTTATGGAGACTTGATGTTTTACTGATTTTGTGGATTGGTGTATTTGTGCTATGTGTTTCATATACTTCAGACAGTGATTTATTTTCATTACTACTGAGTTGGCGTACTCATCATTACTCCCTGTGCCTCTGTGCACAGATCCAGGAACTAGTGCAAAGCAGTAGCTGTCTTCGTTCGTATTCAACAGCTTACGGGATTTCGAGGTAGTTGTTCAGTGTCCGCAGCTTCTCCATTTCCCTTTCCTTAGTAGTATTAGTATTTATTTCAAAAACATTGTTTAAGATTTTAGCAGAGTTAGTTTTATTTCTTAGATGCTCGTGACCATGTTGACTCCAGTCTTGGGAGGTTGTTTAGATTGTTAGATTATTATCGGGGCGTAAAACTTAAATAAATTATTATATACTTTGTTTGCTTTTTGTTATTGATTTTGAAACATCATAATAGAACAAATGAGTAGTTATGTGATGTTTGGATAGCCTAGTCCCCATGATAGGCTCCATCACGGCCAGTTAGGATTTGGGGTCGTGACAAGTTGGTATCAGAGCACTTGGTTGTTTAACCAAAGAATTAGATCCTTTGACCAAAGCTATTTTTAGGATGAACACGGGTTACTGATAATCAAGGAAATAATATTAAATAAAGAAGAACGAGTAAGAGATAGTATTATAATACAGAGAAAAGTAAAGTGGGTTGTATTCGAAGTTCAGATGATCCTTATAGATTACGCTTTCTTCCTTATATAGGGGGTTTCTTGATATAAGGTATGATTCTTTCAATGATCAGTCATTAATGGCTAATTATTACATTAATGAGGCGTACAAAGGGTAACCGTAATTGTTGTGTGAAAGTTGCATAACGTAAAGGTCATTAATTAAAGATTCTCGAATCTGCTCGTAGCTTTGTCCGGATTCACTCTGACCGTGTCTCTTCCTTATCTTGATTGGGTTGAATTTCCCGTGACTGATGAACTCGAAGGTTCATCAAACCGTGCCTCTTTGTTCCATGCCTTTTTATAGAATCGTATCCAACTGTCACATTTTCCTTGATCCACGTAACTAGCTGAGTTGTTAAGGGTCAACTTACGTGTGAGTCTTTTTTACCAATACAGATAGTCCCCCCACTTACCATATATTTATCAATTAATATTTGGTAAGTGGATACGCATTTATGGCGAGAATACTTTGCCGCCGCTTTTCCTCAAAATGTTGTATCCTTCTATGAACATAGGCGTCGTTTGTCACTTCTATTTAATGCTCATACCACGTGTCCTTCTCGGATTGGTTCTGCAATTATTCAGTGTCTTTTAGGACTTTTTACGGTTGCGTCAGTCCCGAAGTGATACCTTCCATTATGACTTTACATAATTATTTTTTTCATATTTGACGGTTGCCCTTAAGTATAAATACCCTTATTCTTTTCTTTGCTTTCAAGAAACACTTTGTCTCTTTTACTTGTAAAGAATTTTTCCTTGCCTTTGTAAACATGTCTTTTTCAAATCAACCCAAAAAAGTAATAGATGTAGAGAACATAACACCTTCTTCTGCTCCGACTAGGAGTCGGAGGGGTAGACTAAGGAGTCTAGGATCCACTCCTTCCAGAGGCTCTTCTTCCTCTCAAATAGTCTCCCCTCCTTCTGCTAGGTCCTTAGTTTCTCCTAGGGCTATGGCTTCCCGTTCTTTGTCTAGAGGTAGAGATGAACATCTTCGTGAACCCAGAGTTGATGAGATTATTTTGGCTTAATTTGTCTTTACGAGGGACAATCAAGTTCTTGTGGATCAATCTTCTTCCCTTGATAGTGTCGAGAGATACCCAACCCTTATTACTGAAGGTCAGATTTCCTTAGTTCGTAGGGAGTGTTTTTGGCGGTCTGATTTCCCTGTCCATATTCTGAATAGTAATCAAAGAATTACATATTATAAGATAGGATATTCTTTTGTTTATACGTACCCTTTCACTTTAGGGTTTAGCCCTCCCATTGATCCAGTCATAATCGAGTTTTGCCGTTTCTTCAATATCTGCTTAGGACAAGTTGGTCCGCTTGTGTGGCTAGTTGTCACATGTCTTAGGAGTTTGGCTTATTTGGCATCGGTTCCTTTTACTTTTAGTCATCTCATTCATATCTACTATCCTGCCCTATTTCATCAAGGGGTTTTTACTCTAGCTACTCGGAGTAAAAGAGTGTTGGTAACCCCCGAAGATGATAAGGACAGAGGTTGGTACCTCCGGTATATCACTGTGCCCACTGCTGGTTTAGTGGGTGAAGAAAATCTTCCCTTCCCTGAGAAGTGGAATCGTGCACGTGAGTATATTTTATCTCTCATATATTTATTTTTTCTTCTTTTTTTTATTTGAGGTGTTTTACTAACACCATATCTGTTTCTCTTATTCCCAGCAATCTTGGGTACTGTTGAGAATGTCTCCGGAATCCGTGATTGGGTAGAAATATTGTTGTCTGTTGCTCCTTCGGAAGAAATATATTGGAAGTACCTTGCTGGGAGGTGCGGTTGGCAAGTGAAAACCCACGGTAATTGAAGCTTTTGTTTTTACTTCTTTTCTTACTCGAGCCTTTTTTCTTCTTGCTTAACCTTTCCCTTTTTTGATAGGATTTTATTCCCGTGGGGTATCTTCTACGTCTGTTCCGAAGATGTCTCTAGCCCAGGACCAAGAGATTCTTGTTGGTTCGTTTCCTCGAAGAGGAAGGTTGGTGAGTCCTATTCCTCAGAAGAAGAATAAGAAAATGAGGGTGCTTTGGTGCACAGGTCACGGAGAAGGCGGGTGGTTTTGGACGATGAATCTACACCCTTGGCTTTGACTTCCGTGTCTGCAGTTAGATCCCCTCATCTTCTGAAGATATTTCACAGTCCCCTGTTCATGATTCTGTTGAGTACTTGTTCCATGAAGGTTTAGACCTTGCCCCTGATGATGTTCCCTTGGCTGCTATTTTTCGTGATTCTTTGAGAGAAGTTGTTTCATCAGCTCCTCGTGTCTCCTATGCTTCTTTAGCTATTACGGCCTCTGTTGTTGCTTCACCCGTGGTTTCCTCAACTCTTCAATCCTCCGTGCCTGCTACTTTGCCCGCAGCTTCTTCAGTTCCTCAACTCTCCGTGCCTGTTGCTATTACCTCTGTGCCTGCTTCCATGCCTTCCATTAGGGAAGTAGGATCTTCTAGCAGGGAGATGCGGAGGGTCATGATAGAAGTTTCAGCGGGAGGAAGTCTTTTCAAGAAGACGGGTGAGCGTGAGGTATGGTAAACCTTTGATAGGTCCTACAGAGAAAACCAAGCTGGCCAGCCACAAAGGTCTTACGTGGGCCAATGTAGTGGTGCATACCTCCTTGAAGGTAGGGTGCTAGTAGAATATACAAAACTAGTAGATAAAAATATCCAAAATAATAGATAAATCCACACTACTGTTGAATATACAAAACTAGACAAAATAAATGTACTACTGTGTGAAGGGAATAGACATAAATATCCAAAATAATAGATAACTCCACAGTGTTGCTGAGGATCGCCAAGAGGAGCAGCTCACCGTGAATTCAGGTCCAGAAAATACTCTCACGATCACGCTTCGGTCTGATAACTAGATGCAGCTGCCTTAGAACCTGTACAATTAAGTACATAAGCGTAGCAGGGGTACATATAAACAAATATGTACCCAGTGGGTATCCCGTCTAAATTCGAAGAAGAAGTGACGAGAGGTAGACATGATACTTACTAGGGTCAATCACAATAATATATATAAATGAATTTAGACAGGATTAGCAGTCATTTAAATCAAGAAGACATGAAATGTCAAGTGTGTAAACTTGCAATCTAACATCATATGTCAAATAACAATTATCATAAAAGTCCCAATTTCCCTCTGTAACGACCCGACCGGTCGTTATTACGTATTAGGACCCCGTTCCCCTAAATGAGACTTCCCATAGCGGCTTCGTGTGATTTATGACTTTCGGGGACTGGTGGTTCGGGATTCAGAAGTGTTTAGAGTGCTATAGGAACACTTGGTTCCTTAAGGTTGGCCTTTTTGGCCAAGTTTGACTTCGGTCAACATTTTGAGCAAAAAACCTCGGAATCGAGTTCCGACAGCTTCAGTAGCTTCGTATGATGATTTCGGACCTAGGGGTATGTTCGAAACGGGTTTTCGATGACCCGGGAGCATTTCGGCGCCCAATATGGAAATAAGAATTTCCATAAGTTTGAAATTTGGTTTGGAACGTGATTTTATGTTATCGAGATCCGAACAAAATTTCGAGACTGGGAATAGTTCCGTTTTGTCATTTGTGACTTGCCTGCAAAATTCGGTGTCACTCCGAGTAGTATAGGTCGGCCCGACACATTGTTATCGAAATCAAGAACTTGAAGTTCTTAAGTTATGATTCTGGGGGTTTTGGGGTGTGATTTTGAGTTTTAGCATTGTTTTGAGTGTTCCAAAGGCTTGAGTGGGTCCGTATTATGATTTGAGACTTGTTGGTATATTTGGACGGGGGCTCGGGTGGGCCGAGGTGCCTCTTGTGACCTGGGCGTATGTTCGGAACGGGTTTTCGATGACCTGGGAGCATTTCGGTGCCCAATATGGAAATAAGAATTTCCTTAAGTTTGAAATTTGGTTTAGAACGTGATTTTATGTTATTGAGGTCCGAACGGAATTTCGAGATTGGGAATAGTTCTGTTATGTCATTTGTGATTTGCCTGCAAAATTTGGTGTCATTCCGAGTAGTATAGGTCGGTCCGACGCATTGTTATAGAAATCAAGAACTTGAAGTTCTTAAGTTATGATTCTGGGGGTTTTGGGGTGTGATTTTGAGTCTTAACGTTGTTTTGAGTGTTCCAAAGGCTCGAGCGAGTCCGTATTATGATTTGGGACTCGTTGGTATATTCTACTAGCCCAGCAGACCTCCATATTCAGCTTCTCCACCACCTTCTCGTGGTGCTCCAATGAGGCCTTATTTCAGCGCCATGCCGGAGAGTTCTTACCGCCCACCAGCCATTCAGGGTTCCTCCGACGGGTATTCAGGTCATTAGGGGTCATCTAGTCCTTACTTCAGTGCCATGCCAGAGGGTTCTCACCGTCCCCCAGCTATCCAGGGTTCTTCTTCAAGGCAGCAGGCCATGCCACTAGTGAGATGTTATGAGTGTGGGGATTCAGGCCATATGAGGAGGAATTGTCCCAGACTTCGGGGCAAGGCTCTTCAGAAGGGTTACCAGCCTACATAATCAGTGCCGGCACCTCGTCAACCTAGAGGTAGAGGACATGTTGGTAGAGGTCGTTCCATAGGTGGAGGCTAGGCAGGGGGAGCTCAGCTAGTTCCTATTCAGTCAAGCGGAGGTCAGTCTTCAGGTACACCAGCCATATTCTATGCTATTCCGGCCCGAGAAAATGCAGTTACCTCAGACGCCGTGATCACATGTACTATTTCAGTATGTGGTAGAGAGACATCAATGCTATTTGACACATGATCCACTTATTCATATGTGTTAGCCTTATTTGCTTGTTTTCTGGATGTTCCTCGTGTGTCTTTGGGTACTCCTATTTATGTGTCCACTCCCATGGGCGAATCTGCGGTGGTAGACCGGATCTATCGGTCCTGTGTGATCATATTTTATGGGTTCGAGACTAGAGTGGACCTCATATTGCTCGATATGGTTGATTTTGAGATTATCTTAGGATGGATTGGCTATCTCCCTATCATGCCATCTTGGATTGCCATGCCAAGATGGTTACTTTGGCTATGCCTGAGTTGCCTAAGCTGGAGTGGAGAGGTTCCTTAGTCAGTGCAACCAGTAGAGTTATTTCCTTCCTGAAGGCTCAACATATGGTCGAGAATGGTTGTTTGGCGTATCTTGTTTATGTGCGGGACACCACCGCCGAGTCACCAACGATTGATTCAGTTCCAGTTGTGCCAGAGTTTGTTGATGTATTTCCTTCAGACCTTCCGGGCATGCCTCCGGATCGTGATATTGATTTATGCATTGATGTAACCCCAGACACTCAGCCTATTTCCATTCCCAGTACCGTATGGCTCCTAAGGAGTTGAAGGAAATAAAAGATCAGCTTGAGGATTTTTTGGGTAAGGGGTGTATCAGACCGAGTGTATCGTCGTGGGATGCTCCAGTTCTATTTGTGAAGAAGAAGGATGGGTCTACGCGGATGTGTATTGATTACCGCTAGTTGAACAAAGTTACCATTAAGAACAGGTATCCATTGCCACTCATCGATGATTTGTTTGACCAGCTGCAGGGTGCCAGGGTATTTCTAAGATTGACTTGGGATCGGGGTATCACCAGCTGAAGATTCGAGCCTCGGATGTCCCGAAGACTTCTTTTCGTACGAGTTATGGCCACTATGAGTTCCTAGTGATGTCCTTTGGCTTGACTAATGCCCCAACAAATTTATGGACTTGATGAACAGGGTGTTCAGGACGTATATTGATTCTTTTGTCATTGTTTCATTGATGACATTTTGATTTACTCACGTAGCCTGGGGGAGCACGAGCAACATTTGAGAGTTGTGCTTAAGACTTTGCGAGAACATAAGCTAAGTTCTCCAAGTGTGAGTTCTAGTTGGATTCCGTGGCATTCTTGGGACATGTAGTATCCGGAGAGGGTATCAAGGTTATTCCTGAGAAGATTGAGGCAGTTCAGAGTTGGCCACGTCCTACTTCAGCTAGAGAGATCAGGAGTTTTTTGGGTTTAGCAGGCTACTATCGGCGATTTATGGAGGGATTTTCATCCATTGCAACCCCATTGACTATGTTGACTCAGAAGAATGCTTCGTTCCGGTGGCTCGACGAGTGTGAGGTGAGCTTTCAGAAGCTCAAGACAACATTGACCTCAACACCAGTTTTAGTATTTCCTTTCGGTTCTGGGATGTATAAAGTGTATTTTGACGCTTCACGCGTTGGCTTGGGGTGTGTGTTGATGTAGGAGGAGAGAGTTATTTCTTATGCTTCGCGCCAGCTGAAGGTTCATGAGAAGAATTATCCGGTGCACGATTTGGAGTTGGCGGCGACTGTTCATGCTCTTAAGATTTGGAGGCATTACTTGTATAGGGTGTCTTGTGAGGTTTATATAGGCCACCACAACTTACATCACTTGTTCAAGCAGAGGGATATTAATTTGAGGCAGTGCAGGTGGCTTGAGTTGCTGAAGGATTATGACATCACCATTCTTTATCATCCAGTCAAGGCTAATGTGGTAGCAGATGCTTTGAGCAGGAATGCAGAGAGTATGGGTAGCTTGACTTACATTACAGCGGAGGAGAGACCTCTAGCCTTGGAAATTCAGTCCTTGGCTAATCGTTTGTGAGATTAGATCTTTCATAACCTCGTTAAGTTCTTGCACACATGGTTGCTCAGTCTTCGTTATTGGGGGAGATTAAGGCTCGACAGTATGATGATCTGTGCTTGGCAGAGCTACGGGAGACAGTGGTTCAGGGTGGTGCCAAAGAGGTTACTATTGGCGAGGATGGTGTTCTGAGACTTCAGTGTCGTTTGCGTGTCCCTAATGTTGATGGCTTGAGGAAGAGGATTCTGGAGGAGGCACACAGTTCTCGGTATTCTGTTCATCCTGGTGCTACGAAGATGTATCGTGATTTAAAGCAACATTACTAATGGAGGTGGATGAAGAAGGACATTGTGGAGTACGTGGCTAGGTGTCTTAATTGCCAATAGGTTAAGTATGAGCACTAGAGGCCAGGGGGCCTACTTCAGCAGATGCCCATTCCTGAGTGGAAGTGGGAGCGCATCACTATGGACTTCGTGGGTAGGTTGCCTCGCACTTTGCGGAAGGTTGACGCGGTTTGGGTCATTGTGGATAGATTGACCAAATCGGCGCATTTCATTCCTGTGGCTACTACTTATACTTCTGAGAGGCTAGCCCAGATCTACATTCGAGAGATAGTCCGGTTGCACGATGTGCACGTGTCCATTATACCATATCGAGGTCCTCAGTTCACCTCGCACTTCTGGAGAGAATTGCACCGTGAGATGGGTACTCAGATAGATCTCATTACAGCATTTCATTCGCAGACTGATGAGTAGTCGGAGCATACAGTTCATATATTGGAGGACATGCTCAGGGCATGTGTGATTGACTTTGGAGGTAAGTGGGACCAGTTCTCGCCGTTGGCCGAGTTTGCTTACAATAATAGTTATCAGTCCAGCATTGAGATGACTCCATTTGAGGCTTTATATGGTCGGCGATGTCGTTCTCCTATCAGGTGGTTTGAGCCTGGTGAC
Organism: Nicotiana paniculata; assembly: GCA_005239505.1. NCBI lineage: Eukaryota > Viridiplantae > Streptophyta > Magnoliopsida > Solanales > Solanaceae > Nicotiana > Nicotiana paniculata. The sequence goes on along the minus strand of MDKI01213856.1, from coordinate 41,360 downwards.
GCTAAGTTATATGGCACGGGCCTTGTGATATATGCCTTGCAGAAGGTGAAGTTGATTTAGGAGAGGCTCCACACAGCACAATCCAGACAAAAGAGTTAAGCGGATTAGAAGGAACGTGATGTATCATTCATGAAGGGGGATAAGGTTCTGTTGAAGGTCTCCCCGATGAAGGGTATTATGAGGTTCGTGAAGAAGGGCAAGCTGAGCCCGAGGTTTATAGGTCCTTTCGAGGTATCGAGGTGAGTTGAAGAGGTTTCTTTTGAGATCGCCTTACCTCCCAATCTATCAGGAGTTCATCCGATCTTTCATGTATCCATGCTCCGGAGATATCACGCCGACTTCTCTCACATAGTTGATTTCAACACTATTCAGTTGGATGAGAGATTGGGCTGCGGGGAGGAGCCAGTTGCTATTATTGACAGGCAGAATCGCCAGTTGAGATCCAAGAGAGTTTCTGCTGTGAAGGTCCAGTGGAGGGGCCAACCAGTCGAGGAGGAAACTTGGAAGTACGAGGAGGACATGCGGAGCAGATATCCACACTTATTCAGCACTTCAGGTATGATTCTAGACCCGTTCGAGGATGAACATTTGTTTAAGAGGTGGAGAATGTAACGACCCGACCGATAATTTTGCATACTCGGACCCTGTTCCCCTAAAGAAGACTTCCCGCAGCGGCTTATAGTGATTTATGACTTGCGGGGACGGGTGGTTCGGGATTTGGAAGTGTTTAGAATGGTATAGGAACACTTGGTTCCTTAAGGTTGTCCTTTAAGGCCAAGTTTGACTTCGGTTAATATTTTGAGTAAACAATCTTGGAATTGAGTTTCTACGGTTCCAATAGCTTCGTATGATGATTTCAGACTTGTGCGTATGCCAGGAATGGGTTTTGGATGACCCGGGAGCGTTTCGATGCCAAATAGCAAAAATAGAGTTTCCTTAAGTTCATAATTTGGTTTGGGACGTGTTTTTGTGTTATCGAGGTCCGAACGGAATTCCAAGACCGATAATAGTTCCTTTATGTCATTTATGACTTTCTTGCAAAATTTGGTGTCATTCTGAGTAGTAGAGGTCGGTTCGGCGCATTGAAACCGAATTCAAGAACTTGAAGTTCTTAAGTTTGATTCTAAGGGGTTTTGAGGTGTGATTTTGAGTTTTAGCGTTGTTTTGGGTGTTCCGAAGGCTCGAGCGAGTCCGTAATATGATTTAGGACTTATCGGTATAATTGGATGGGGGCTCGGGTGGGCCCAGGTGCCTTCGGGGCACCAAACGAGGCCAAAAACCAGCAGCCTTAACTGCTGGTGCACCTGAATTTGTGTGACCGCAGGTGCGATTGCCCAGTCGCAGGTGCGGAACTCCAGGCCTCGCAGGTGCGGCCCTAGGTGATATTGGCCATAGTCACAGGTTCGGTCAAGATTCTGCAGGAGCGGAGCTGCAGGTGCGGTCTCCACTCCGCAGGTGCGATCCTAGGCCCTCTTGTCCACTTTCGCAGGTGCGTTCCTCGAGCTGTAGGTGCGGAATCACTGATGGCAGTGAGCTGTTTTAAACACGGGACTTAACCATTTTTCATCCATTTCTTCCACCATTGTCAACTTTGGGAGCTTAAGAGAGAGCTAGACGACCTAGCTACTAAGAGGTAAGTAATTTCCACCTAAATGTTGGCTTAATACATCAATTCTTAGGTAGATTAATACCCTAATTAGTGTAAATCAAGGGTTGGGGTGAAAAACCTAAGGTTGATGAATTTTAGAGACTTTCACCACTTATTAACCATGAAATCATACAAAACTCATAAATTAATGATCCTTAGGTTATGGGTGAGTGTTTTCTTCAAAAATTTCCAGAATCCGAGCATGTGGGTCCGGGGGTGTATTTTGGGATTTTTTCAAAGTAAGATGAATTAACTAAGGTAGTAGGAGAATTTCATACTCTTGAGTAAAGTATATATTGATGTATTTATATAACATTTGACTAGTTTCGAGTCCTTGGGTGACGAGTTTGGAGTTTCAGGAGCGTTCTTGACCCGGGAAGTAGGTTCTACACGAGGTGAGTCTCCTTTCCAACCTTGTAAGAGGGAATTGTCCCCATAAGTAATTATAAATGGTTGAAATGTCCTTATTTTCGGGGGCTACGCACGCATGAAGTGACGAGAGTTCGTGCATAGCTACTACTATGTTGTGTCGGGTAGTCTTTAGGACTCACAAGCATGTTTTATGTGCCTTACCTGTATCTCTACATGTATTCCTAGTTTATTATTATCCTTGAACTAGCATGAGAATATTGGGAAGTTACATTCAATTTTACTGTTGCCTCAATTCTTGTTTTCCAAGTAAAATCTCTATTAATTCATGAAATTCCTGATAACTCTGTGTATGTATATGAGCACTCGTGTCGCATGTATGATTCGCGATTGGGGTAGCCTTATAATTATGCCAACTGCGTCGCATGATCGATTCGCGAGCGGGGTAATAGATGCATCAATGGTTCGAGCCGTTCGACCCTCCACAGTGCACATTTATTTTTGCGTCGCTTCGGCCGTACGCCTCGGCATACTATGTGCTATGTATTTGACTGAGAGTCTTATTATTATTAAATAAATTTCTCCATGTGGAAGGGAACTTGGGACTTCTATGATAATTTTTATTTGATATATGATGGTAGATTGAAAATTTACATACTTGATATTTCACGACTTCTTAATTTCCACGACTGCTAATCATGTCTAGATTTATTCATTTATATTATTGTTATCGACCCTAGTAAGTATCACATCTACCTCTCGTCACTACTTCTTCGAGTTTAGACGGGATGCTCACTGGGTACATATTTGTTTATATGTACTCATGCTATACTTCTGTACTTAATTGTACAGGTTCTGAGGCAGGTGCATCTGGTTATCCGACCGGAGTTCGTCACTGAGAGTATATTCCGGACTTCACTTCACGGTGAGCTGATCCTCTTGGCGATCCTCAGCAACACTGTGGAGTTATCTATTATTTTGGATTATTTATGGCTACTTCCTTCAGACAGTAGAACATTTATTATATCTTTTGTATATTCCACTAGTCCGCCTGTAGACTTGTGACACTAGGTCTTGGCACACGTAGTATATTTATAGTATTTTGCTAAACTGCACAAGTTGGTACATGATTTTGGGTTACATTAAATTTAGCTGTCTCACTTATCTGCTTTCATTTAACGACTTCTAAACTTAAAACTTGGCAAGTAATTGAGTATTCTATTAAATAAGGTAACCTCGTTAGTAAACAAGTGTTGGCTTGCCTGACTCCGGTGTTGGGTGGCATCACGACCTGAGTTAGGAAATTGGGTTGTGACATGTAGCATCAGTACAACCGACCCCATGTACTGAGTAAGTGCCGAGCCTAACCTCGGCGAAGTAGTGACGAGTCTAGGACACGACATCGAATAACACCTGTTCAATTCAAAAATATAACAGGAACAATGACAGGAAATAAACAAGTAAATACAACAACGGGGAAGAACATGCTGGGGACAAGGGGTAACAATTTACTGAAATAGCAGGAAACGAGATAACAACTGAAATATATGAAATAACAGCAGGAATGAATAACTCTGAACAAGTAATTAAACAAACGGCACTACATGTCCCCTCGTGCATAACCTCACAATCACTCGGCACAGAATGCCCCCTTGTACATAATAAATAAATCGCTCGGCACAGAATGTCCCCTTGTGCATAACCTCATAGTCACTCGGCACGGAATGTCCCCTCGTGCATAACCTCACAGTCACTCGGCACAGAATTTCCCCTCGTGCATAAATAAATAAATCGCTCGGCACGGAATGCCCCTCGTGCATAACCTCACAGTCACTCGGCACGGAATGTCCCCTCGTGCATAACCTCACAGTCACTCGACACGGAATGTACCCTCGTGCATAACATATATGAAAGCAACAATTTAACAAGATGGTTCAAAATAAGAAACTCAGTAGAGAAATATCCAATAATAATTCTACTGTCCCGGCAAGGGACTCGGTTATAACCAATCTCACTCAGAGGTATAATTTAACAAATAATCCTCAACCGAACGAATAATCAATAACATTCTACATCATGAATTACCCTCAAGGGATAACTTCCAGAATGACAAATAACTCACAACACTGATAATATCAATGAAAACCATATAAATCACCAAATTCGACTCACGGGCATGCTTGACCACAACATATAGGTACTCATCACCTCACTTATACGTTGGACATGGAATCACACATAGAAAATAAGAATCTATACCTATTATCTGAAGCTAATGTTAGGCCAAACACTTACCTCGGCTCCCAAGAATGCAAATCAAGCCTCTAGCACCGCTTTTCCTCTCGAATCCGACTCCGAAACAATTGTATCTAGACACAATTGACTTAATAACATCAATAATTACTCAATAATTCAATTCCAAAGCCTAATTATAGATTTCCCAACATTCTTCAAAAAATTCCAAAATTCGATCCCGGGCCTGCTTGGTCCAAACACAAGGTTCGGACCAAAACCTGATCACCCATTCCCCAACGAGCCCGAATATACAATTTGTTTTGAAATCCGACCCCAAAATGAGGTTGGATTCCCAAAAATTCAAAAATCTGTCCCAATTTCTACCTTTAATTTTAGTTTTTTGGCCTAAAATCTAGTGGGTATTTAAGAAAAATGAAAAGAAACGAGTTAAATATCACTTACCTAAGAGGTTATGGTGGAAGAATAGCTTCAAAATCGTCTATGGGGTTTGGAGAAGAAGAGGGTTATGAATTTTGGGTGAAATCCCATTTTGAATCTGTTTTTAGGCTTTTAAAAATCACTGAACAAAATTACCCTATGCATTCGCGACCACCTAGCCGCGTTTGCACAGGGTTAACCAGCTTGGCCTATGCGTTCGAGGTTGAGGGGCCGCATTCGCATAGGGTTAACACTACCCAGCCCCCTGGACCCCTTCTATACCTGTGCGTTCGCGACCTAGGTGGTGCGTTCGCACAATGTACCCCAGCTAACCCTCCGCGTTCGCACCCCATATGGTGCGTTCGCACAGAACAATTGACCCTGATCCCCCCGACCCCACTTTTACCCTGTGCGTTCGCACACCCTTGAGTGCGTTCACATAGTGGTAAATCCCTGGACAGCAACAAACAACATACACCAGATTTTCTAAGGCATTTTGCACTCCGACGCCTACCCGAAACTCACCCGAGCCCTCGGGGCTCAAAACCAAATACACACACAACCTCTAAAACATCCTACGGACTTATTCGAGTAATTAAACCACCAAAATAACATCATAAACACTGAATTAAGCCTCAAAATCTATAGAATTTCTCAAAAACTTCATTAACTTCAAATTTTCCATTTTTAGTCTGAATCACGTCAAACTACGCCCGTTTCTCACCGAATTTCACAAATAACACGTAATAACCATATTGAACCTATTCCGGGCTCCGGAACCATAATACGGGCCTGTTATCACAGGTTTCACATCAAATCTCATTTTCAAAAACCTTTATATTTTTCAGAAAACAATTTTCTTTAAAAATTCATTTCTCTGACTTGGGACCTCGGAATTTGATTCCGGGCATACGCCCAAGTCCCATATTTTCCTACGGACCTTCCGGGACCATAAAATACGGGTCCGGGTCCGTTTTCCAAAAATGTTGACCGAAGTCAACTTTATTCAAATAATTATCATAAATTCCGCATTTTATTAATTTTCTACATAAAGGCTTCCCGGTTACGCGCCCGGGCTGTGCACGCACATCGAGGTAAGATAAATAGAGGCTTTTAGGGCCTCGTAACACAATTTTAATTAAAATTTCACGGGATGACCTTTCGGGTCATCACAATCTCCACTTCTATAACAAACCTTCGTCCTCAAACGGACATAGAAAGGTACCTGAATTGGGAAAAATATGGGGATATCAGATCTGCATATCGGACTGGGACTCCCAGGTAGGTGCCTCAACAGGCTGATCTCTCCACTGAACACGAACCGAAGGATAACTCTTCGATCTCAACTGACAAACATGCCGAGCCAATATGTCTACCGGCTCCTCCTCATAAGATAAATCCTTGTCCAACTGTACATCTCTGAAGTCAAGCACATGATATGGATCGGCAATATACCTCCTAAACATAGATACATGAAACACCGGATGCACGACTGATAAACTCGGGGGTAAAGCAATTCTGTAGGCTACCTCTCCTACCTTATCCAGAATCTCAAATGGACTAATGTACCTAGGGATCAACTTGCCTTTCTTCCCGAACCTCATCATTCCCTTCATGGGCGACACCCGAAGAAATACCCGGTCTCCTATCATAAATGCCAAATCACAAACTCTGCGATCCGCATAACTCTTCTACCTGGACTGAGCTATACAAAGCCTATCCTGAATGATCTTCACCTTGTCCAACGCATCTTGGACCAACTCTGAACCCAACAATATAGCCTCTCCCGGCTCGAACCACCCAACTGGCGACCGACACCGCCTACATAACGACCCGGTCTGTCGTTACGTAAAAACCTGCATTTAAATTACTTTTATTGACTTGTTATAAATTGGTTATTCTATTATTGATGTGTTAGAGTTGATAGGCTTGAAATCGGAATGGTTAAATGAGAATTCAGTAACTTAGTCTTTAAAAGATAGCCTTATAATAGGAAAAGTCAACTGAGAGTTGACTTATTGGTAAACGAACCCGGAATGCGGATTTTATGGCTCGGATAGCTTCGTTAGGTGATATGGATGTGTCTGCAAAATTTCAGGTTAATCGGAGTGGTTTTGGATGGTTTCGGCATCATTGGTGGATTTTAGAAATTTCAAAGTCCTTAAGCTTGATTCCATGCAATTTTGATGATTTTGATGGTATAGGACGTGTTTTTAAGGCTCGAACAAGTTCGAATAAGGTATTTGGATTAGTTGGTAGGTTTGGTGGAGGTCCCGGGGGCCTCGGATGATTTTCGGATGCCCGACGGAGTGGTTTTGGACTTATTGAAACACCAGAATTTTGTTGCTGGTTTCTTTCTATGCGTTCGCGTAGAGGTCACCGCGTTCGCATAAAATAGTTTTGAGATTTCAGTGGTTTCTTCTTCGCATCCGCGGTCAACTGGACGCGAACGCATAGGTTGGTCAGGCAACTCCATCGCGAACGCAGGGCCATGTCGCGTTCGCATAGGGTCGAGCTGGGGTCCTAGGGGTCAGGGGTCATTGCCCTTACGTTTGCAGGTCAGGGACCGCGTTCACGTAGTTTTAGGGGTCTGTTCTTCGCGAGTTCCACGACGCGTTTGCATAGGCCATTTCTTGGGCCCATAAAATTTTACTCTTCGCGTTCGCGGTGGCCCTCCGCGAACGCATAAAACATTACCTGGGCAGTCTATTAAAAACCCAATTCCGAGGGTTTTAAGTTAGTTTTCACCATTTTCGAATTTTGGAGCTCGGGAGAGACGATTTTAGAAGACTTTTTCACCTGGGTGTTCTGGTTAAGTGATTCCTAACCATTATAGGTCTATTTCCATGATTCTAATCTTCAATTCCACTTTAAATTTCGAATTTCTTGAGAAGAGAATGGGATTTCGGGGTTTGAGAATTAGAGACCTTTAGGGGTCGATTTGAAGGGTCAAACGGACTCCGATTTTGGTGTTCTTTATATGTATGGAATCGTGGAAGGATGAAGAGCACTTTTCTGTAAACATTTCTGAGTTTCGGGACACAGGCCCGGGGGTCGGGTTTTGACCAATTTCAGATTTTTGGGTGAATTTCGATATTTTCAATTGGAAATCGTTCCTTAGGCATATATTGATGATAAAAATCTGAACGCGGTAGATTTCGAACACTCGGAGGCCGAATTTAGATGCAAGGTCATTGTGGAGTAGTGTGTTAGCCAGTTTTGAGGTAAGTAACACTTCCAAATTTGGAACTGAGGGTTCGAAACCCCAAACGATTTGATATTGGCTGTTAATTAAGTTGACGCACTTGCCAAGTGACGGGCATGCGGGCGTTTACTAAATATTTGTAGCCTGGCTTATCCCATGGCACTGTCTACTGGTTATCCCAGATTGATATTGTACTGTGAAGGTAGTATTTACCTAGAACGAAATAGAAATCATGCTAAATATAAATGTTAAGGCTTCACACCGATGTGTTTAGACCGGAATGGTCGATTATTGATGTCTCTATCTGTGATTATTGCTTTCCTTTGTACTCAGTCTTGTTATAGTATATGTGTCATGCCTCAGCCTCGTAAGTTGTTAGTTTATTTATATTATCATTGGTTTGGGCTGCATTGCATATGTTAGAGCATTCTAAGTGAGACTGGAAGGTACTGACTGAGTGAGGCTTAGAGCCTGGTTTGAGACAGTTATGAGGTCGAACTGCACACCGCAGCGATCCTGAAATCATGCCTTTGTTGGCTTGATATTGCGCTTGGGCTGAAAGGAGCCCCTCCGGAGTCTATACACCCCCAATGAGCGCACATATATTCCGGGGATGGATTTCTCCGTGGTTGTTATGATCCGGAAATGTATTTCTCTGTGGTTATTATGTTCTGGAGATGGATATCTCCATGGGGGCTGGATCACCTTTTTTCCTCAGTACTTAGTGACCGTTTCACTTGTGTTTATGTAATATCCGGGATGGACTTCCCTGGTCCTGAAGGCCGTATTCTAGTACTGAGTGGACCACCTTATGAGAGCTTGATTAATGAGTATACATCATTCATGATTCTATATGCATTCATGCTAGTATCCATAGTTACAGACATATCTTGATACATCGTATATATTTCCTGATATATTACTGTCATGTCCAATTTATATACTGTTGTTTGAATTGTCGGAGGTTTAGTCCATCACTACCTCTCAGCCCGTAGTTTGGTTTCGTTACTACTGAGTTGGTGTACTCACGTTACCCCTTGCACCTTGTGTGCAGATCCAGGTACAGAGGAGTTCAACTCGGGTCAGGGAGCACATCCGTTTCATCAGAGTTGACGAGGTAGCAGCTGGCGACCGTGATCTCGTCTTCTCTTTTCCTTTCTACCCGTCGTATTTATTTTCAGAATATGTTAGTCATTTCTTTTTGGTTTTTATTAAGTATTAGCAGCTCATGACTGTGTGACACTGGATCCGGGATTGGTAGGATTTGGTCTTTTAAATTTATTAAACTGGTTTTCCCAAAATAATGAATTTATTATTATTATTATTGATTTCAGAATTTGTTAAAAAGGGGATTTTTATGGGAATTGTATTTAGTTAGAGAAAATGGGTGGCTTGCCTGGTTCAACGACAGACGCCATCACGACTCCGGAAATGGGTCGTGACAAGTTGGTATTGGAGCGCTAGGTTAAATAGGTCTCACCAGTCATGAGTAGGTTTAGTAGAGTCTTGCGGATCGGTATGGAGACGTATGTACTTATCTTCGAGAGGTTGTAGAACCTTTAGGAAAATCTAACACTGTTTGAATTCTGTCGTGCGACTCTGTTGTACTCTGAAACTAAACTTCTGTTGTTTTGATTCTCTCACAGATGGTGAGGACTCGTGCTAATGATAGTGGCGACCAGATCCCAGCAGGACCAGCCCAAGGCCGAGGTCGTGGTCGCGGCCATGGCAGAGGGATGGTGCAGCCCGCATAGCAGTCGGGGCATCACCTGTGGACCCTCCTGTTACTCAGGAGCAGGTCCCCACAGCTGAGATTCCAGCGAGGAAGACTCAGGAACCAGCAGCGCCCATTGTGATTCCGGGTCTTCAGGAGACCTTAGCCCTGATTTTGACGGTGTGCACCAGCTTGGCACAGGCCATCGCTATGTCCACTATCGCTACTACTTCTCAGGCCAGGGGAGGCATCCAGACTCCAGCTGCCCGGACACCTGAGCTGGTCACCCGGGGACTTCAGACACCTGGGGAAGCCCCAGTGTAGCAGATTGCTCCAGCACAGGATTATGTGGTCCCAGCCTTAGCTGACAATGAGCAGCGTAGGTTGGAGAGGTTCAGCAGACTCCAGCCTCCGAATTTTAGGGGTATAGAGGGCAAGGATGCCCAGGATTTCTTGGACAAGTGTCAGAGGATATTACGTACTGCAGGGATATTAGAGGCCATCGGGGTTCCATTCAGTACATTCCAGTTTTCAGGAGCTGCACTTGCTTGGTGGGAGGCCTATGAGAGGCGCAGACCCGCTGATACAGCGCCCCTTACATGGCACCAGTTCTCCATTCTCTTTCTGAGAAAGTATATACCACAATCTCGTAGAGAGGAGCTGCACAGAGAGTTTGAGCAGTTGCGTCAGGGAGACATGACCGTGACACAGTATGATATGAGGTTCTCTGAGTTATCCCGTCATGCCATCTGGCTAGTTCCCACAGATATAGAGAGGATTCAGAGATTTGTTGATGGTCTTTCTTACCAGCTACGGGTTTTTCTTACTAGGGAGAGGGTATCCGGTGCTTCTTTTGAGGAGGTAGTTGACATAGCTAGAGAGATTGAGTCAGTGCGCCTCCAGGAGCATGTTGAGAGGGAGGCCAAGAGGCCTCGAGGTTCTGGTAATTATAGTGGTGATCACTCGGGAGGTAAGTCTCGGCACAGCAGAGGCAGACCATTCAGGCCTCCTCCGCCAGCCCGTCCAGCTTACAGTGGTGCTTCATCAGGACACGGTCCCCGTAGCTCTCATCTGGACCGTTCCTCATTCAGTGCACTTCCAGCCCAAAGCTCATCTCGGCACCATCAGTTCAGGGTTCCTCAGCACATGGTTCTTCTAGCAGCTACCCAGGTCCTAGGGGTTCCCTTCAGTCCCTATCGCCAATTGCTGGTAGAGGTTTTTTCGAGTGTGGGGATCTGGGTCACATCAAGAGGTATTGTCCCCGCCTTACTGGTATTTCATTTTAGCATAGGAACCAGCCTCCAGCTTTAGCACCAGTTACTACACCACCCGCTCAAGCAGCTAGGGGTGGAGGTCAGTCAGGCAAAGGACGCCCCAGAGGGGGAGGTCGGTCAGGTGGAGGGCAGTCCCGTTTCTACGCACTTCCAGGCAGACCAGATGACATAGCTTCAGATGCAGTGGTTACAGGTATTATCTCAGTCTGTCACCAGGATACTCCAATATTATTTGCTCCTGGTTCTACGCATTCATTTGTTTCTTCATACTTTGCACATTTCTTGGATACACCCCGTGAGTCCTTGTTACAGCTGTTCATGTGTCGACTCTGGTGGGGGATACTGTTATGGTAGACCGGTTCTATCCGTCTTGTATTATATCTATTGGGGGTCGGGAGACCCAGGAAGATCTATTATTACTTAGCATGGTTGACTTCGATGTGATTTTAGTCATGGATTGGCTATCTCCATACCATGCGGTTCTCGACTGTCATGCCAAGACCGTGACCTTAGCGATGCCTGGACTGCCAAGGATTGAGTGGAGAGGTTCGGTGGAGTACGTGCCTAGCCAGGTGATTTCTTTTCTGAAGGCTCATTGTATGATTGGGAAGGGGTGTGAGTCTTATCTGGCCTTTGTGAGGGATGTGAGTAGTGAGACTCCTTCCATTGATTCTGTTCCCGTGGTCTGTGAGTTCTCGGACATTTACCCAGCAGACCTGCCAGGCATGCCACCTGACAGGGACATTGATTTTGGTATCGACCTATTGCTTGAGACCCAGCCTATCTCTATTCCTCCTTACCGCATGGCCCCAACAGAGTTGAAGGAATTGAAGGAACAACTTCAGGAACTCCTAGATAAGGGGTTTATTCGGTCTAGTGTGTCTCCTTGGGGTGCACCGATGTTGTTTGTAAAGAAGAAGGATGGATCCATGCGTGTGTGCATTGACTATAAGCAGCTGAACAAGGTTACGGTGAAGAACCAGTATCCTTTGCCCCGTATTGATGACTTGTTCGATCAACTTCAGGGTGTTCTCCAAGATCGACTTGAGGTTTGGGTACCATCAACTGAAGATTCGGGATTCTGATATTTCGAAGACTACTTTTAGGACCAGATATGGCCACTATGAGTTTCTGGTTATGTCTTTTGGGCAGACCAATGCCCTAGTCACGTTCATGCATTTGATGAACAACGTGTTTCAGCCTTACCTTGATTCATTCGTTATGGTGTTCATTGATGACATCCTAGTGTACTCTCGTAGCCAGGAGGAGCACGCTCAGCATTTGAGGGTTGTGTTGCGGAGATTGAGGGAGGAGAAGCTTTATGCAAAGTTCTTCAAATGTGAGTTTTGGCTTGGTTCAGTAGCTTTCTTGGGTCACATAATGTCTAGTGAGGGTATTCAGGTGGACCCGAAGAAGATAGAGGCGGTACAGAGTTGGCCCAGACCGTCCTCAGCTACGGAGATTAGGTGTTTCTTGGGTTTGGCGGGTTATTACCGTCGCTTTGTGGAGGGATTTTCTTCTATTGCTTCACCGTTGACCAGATTGACCCAGAAGGGTGCTCCATTCAGATGGTCCGATGAGTGCGATGAGAGATTTCAGAAGCTCAAGTCAGCATTGATTACAGCTCCAGTATTGGTATTGCCTACAGGTTCGGGTTCTTATACAGTCTATTGTGATGCTTCTAGAGTTGGATTGGGAGCGGTTTTGATGTAGGAAGGTAGGGTGATTGCCTACGCGTCCAGACAGTTGAAGGTACACGAGAAGAATTATCCAGTGCACGATCTTGAGTTAGCTGCCATTGTTCATGCCTTAAAGATTTGGCGGCATTACTTGTATAGGGTACAATGTGAGATCTTCATTGATTATCATAGCTTGCAGTATCTGCTAAGGCAGAAGGACTTGAATTTTCGTAAGAGGAGATGGTTAGAGCTTTTTATGGACTATGAATTAACTATTTTATATCACCCGGGGAAGGCCAATGTAGTGGCCGATGCCTTGAGTCGCAGAGCCGAGAGTTTGGGGAGCCTAGCTTACCTTTCAGTAGCAGAGCGACCATTAGCACTTGATGTTCAGGCTTTAGCGGGACAGTTGGTGAGATTGGATTTGTCAGACCCTTCGCGAGTGGTAGCTAGCATGGCTTCCCGGTCTTCTTTATTTGATCAGATTAAGGCACGACAGTATTATGACCGCCATTTGTTAGTTCTTTAGGATAGAGTTCGTCGGGGTGATGCCCGGGATGTGACTATCAATGATGATGGGGTTATGAGGATGCATGGCCGTATTTACGTGACCAATGTGGATGGTATTCGAGATTTAATATTAGCAGAGGCTCACAGTTCGCGGTATTCTATTCATCCAGGTGCCGCGAAGATGCACCAGGATCTGAGGCAGCAGTATTGGTGGAGGCGGATGAAGAGAGATATTGTTGAGTATGTAGCACGGTGTCTCAACTTCCAACAAGTCAAGTATGAGCACCAGAGACTAGGTGGATTACTTCAGAGGTTAGATATTTCGGAGTGGAAGTGGGAGCGGATCACCATGGATTTGTTAGGCTTCCATGAACTTCGAAGAGTTTTGATGCTATTTGAGTCATTATGGATAGATTGACCAAGTCCGTGCACTTCATTCCTGTCAGCTGTTCTTATACTTCAGAGCGGTAAGCTGGTATTTACATTAAGGAGATTGTCCGATTGCATGGAGTTCCGGGTTCTATTATTTCTGACAGAGGTACTCAGTTCACATATCAATTTTGGAGGGCCGTACAGAGAGGTATGGGTAGTAAGGTAGAGTTGAGCATTGCATTTCATCCTCATACCGACGGGCAGTCGGAAAGGACTATTCAGATTCTGGAGGACATGTTACGGGATTGTGTGATTGATTTTGGCGGTTCTTGGGATCAGTTTTTTCCATTAGCGGAGTTTGCGTATAATAAAAGCTACCAATCCAGTATTCAGATGGCCTCGTATGAGGCTTTATATAGTAGGAGGTGTAGATCGCTGGTTGGTTGGTTCGAGCCTGGGGAGGCTAAGTTATTGGGCACAGATTTGGTTCAGGATGCGTTGGAGAAGGTGAAGTTGATTCAGGAGCGACTTTACACGACGCAGTCTAGACAAAAGAGTTATGCGGACTGGAAGGTTCGGGATGTATCTTTTATGGAAGGGGATAGGGTACTGCTGAAGGTATCACCCATGAAGGGTGTTATGAGGTTCGGAAAGAGAGGAAAGCTAAGTCCGCAATTTATTGGTCCCTTCGAGGTACTTCAGAAGGTTAGAGAGGTGGCTTATAGACTTGCCTTGCCACCTAGTCTATCGAGTGTTCATCCAATATTCCATGTGTCGATGCTCAGAAAATATGTTGGTGACCCGTCTCATGTGTTAGACTTCAGCACAGTTTAGCTTGAGTATGATATGTCTTATGAGGTAGAGCCAGTGGCTATTTTGGCTCGCGAGGTCAGAAAGTTGAGACCAAAGGAGATAACTTCAGTAAAGGTCCATTGGAGAGGTCAGCCAGTGGAGGAGGCTACTTGGGAGACCGAGCAGGAGATGCATAGCAAATATACTCACTTGTTTGAGACTCCAGGTATGTTTCTAAACCCGTTCGAGGACGAACGTTTGTTTAAGAGGGGGAGAATGTAACGACCCAGTCTGTCGTTACGTAAAAACCTGCATTTAAATACTTTTATTGACTTGTTATAAATTGGTTATTCTATTATTGATGTGTTAGAGTCTATAGGCTTGAAATCAGAATGGTTAAATGAGAATTCAGTAACTTAGTCTTTAAAAGATAGCCTTATAATGAGAAAAGTCAACTGAGAGTTGGCTGATTGGTAAACAACCTCGGAATGCAGATTTTATGGCTCGAATAGCGTCGTTAGGTGATTTGGGACTTAGGAGTGTGTTTGGAATATTTTTGTGATGTCCGGTGTAGAATTAGGCTTGAATTGGCGAAAGTTAATTTTTGGCGATTTTCGGTCGGCAGTGATTAGGCTATCGGGGTCGGAATGGAGTATCGACAGTTGGAACAGGTTCTTAATTCCATTTTGGATGTGTCTGCAAAATTTCAGGTTAATCGGAGTGGTTTTGGATGGTTTCGGCATCATTGGTGGATTTTAGAAATTTCAAAGTCCTTAAGCTTGAATCCATGCAATTTTGATGCTTTTGATATTATGGGACGTGTTTTTAAGGCTCGACCAAGTTCGAATAAGGTATTTGGATTAGTTGGTAGGTTTGGTGGAGGTCCTGGGGGCCTCGAATGATTTTCGGATGCTCGACGGAGTGGTTTTGGACTTATTGAAACACTAGAATTTTGCTGCTGGTTTCCTTCTATGCGTTCGTGTAGAGGTCACCACGTTCGCATAGAATAGTTTTGGGATTTCAGTGGTTTCTTCTTCGCGTCCGCGGTCAACTCGACCCGAACGCATAGGTTGTTCAGGAAACTCCATCGCGAACACAAGGCCATGTCGTGTTCGCATAGGGTCGAGCTGGGCTCCCATGGGTCAGGGGTCATTGCCCTTCGCGTTCGCAGGTCAGGGACCGCATTCGCAGGCCAGGGACCGCGTTCGCGTAGTGTTAGGGGGGATGTTCTTCGCGTTCGCGGGGTCAAGGACACGTTCGCATAGGCCATTTCCTGGGCCCATAAAATTTTACTTTTCGCGTTCGCGGTGGCCCTCCGCGAACGCATAGAACATTACCTGGGCAGTCTATTAAAAACCCAATTCCGAGGGTTTAAGTTATTTTTCACGATTTTCGAATTTTGGCGCTCGGGAGAGGCGATTTTAGAAGACTTTTTCACCTGGGTGTTTTGGGTAAGTGATTCCTAACCATTTTAGGTCTATTTCCATGATTCTAATCTTCAATTCCACTTTAAAGTTCGAATTTCTTGAGAAGAGAATGGGATTCCGGGGCTTGAGAATTAGAGACCTTTAGGGGTCGATTTGAGGGGTCAAACGGACTCCGATTTTGGTGTTCTTTATATGTACGGAATCGTGGGAGTATGAAGAACACTTTTCTGTAAAAATTTCTGAGTTTCGGGACGCGGGTCGGGGGATCGGGTTTTGACCAATTTCGGATTTTTGGGTGAATTTCGATATTTTCAATTGGAAATCGTTCCTTAGGCATATATTGATGATAAAAATCTGAACTTGGTAGATTTGGAGCACTCGGAGGCCGAACTTAGAGGCAAGGGAATTTCAGAGTAGTGTGTTAGCCGGTTTTGAGGTAAGTAACACTTCCAAACTTGGAACTGAGGGTTCGAAACCCCAAACAATTTGATATTTGTTGTTAATTAAGGTGACGCACTTGCCAAGTGACGGGCATGCAGGCGTTTACTGAATATTTGTAGCCTGGATTATCCCATAGCACTGTCTACTGGTTATCCTAGATTGATATTGTACTGTTAAGGTAGTAATTACCTGGAACGAAATAGAAATCATGCTAAGTATAAATATTAAGGCTTCACGCCGATGTGTTTAGACCGGAATGGTCGATTATTGTTGTCTCTATCTGTGATTATTGCTTTCGTGTACTCACTCCTGTTATAGTATATGTGTCATGCCTCAGTCTCGTAAGTTGCTAATTTATTTATATTATCATTGGTTTGGGCTGCATTGCATATGTAGAGCATTCTAAGTGAGACTGGAAGGTACTGACTGAGTGAGTCTTAGAGCCTGGTTTGAGACAGTTATGAGGTCGGACTGCAAACCACAACAATCTTGAAATCATGCTTTCGTTGGCTTAATATAGCGCTTGGGCATAAAGGAGCCCCTCCGGAGTCTATACACCCCCAGTCAGCGCACAGATATTCCGGGGATGGATTTCTCCGTGGTTGTTATGATCCGGAGATGGATTTCTCAGTGGTTATTATGTTCCGGAGATGGATTTCTCCATGGGGGCTGGATCAGCCTTTTTCCTCAATACTTAATGACTGTGTCACTTGTGTTTATGTAATATCTGGGATGGACTTCCCTGGGCCTGAAGGCCGTATCTAGTACTGAGTAGACCACCTTATGAGAGCTTGATTAATGAGTACACATCATTCATGATTCTATATGCATTCATGCTAGTATGCAGAGTTACATACATATCTTGATACATCGTATTTATTTCCTGATATATTACTGTCATGTCCAATTTATATACTGGTGTTTGAATTGTCGGAGGTTTAGTCCGTCACTACCTCTCAGTCCGTAGTTTGGTTTCGTTACTACTGAGTTGGTGTACTCACGTTACCCCTTGCACCTTGTGTGCAGATCCAGGTACAGAGGAGTTCAACTCGGGTCAGGGAGCACATCCATTTCATCAGAGTTGACGAGGTAGCAACTGGAGACCGTGATCTTGTCTTCTCTATCATTTCTACCCGTCGTATTTATTTTCAGACTATGTTAGTCATTTATTTTTCATTTTTGTTAAGTATTAGCATCGCATGACTGTGTGACACTGGATCCGGGATTGGTAGGATTTGGTCTTTTAAATTTATTAAACTGGTTTTCCCAAAATACTGAATTTATTATTATTATTATTATTATTATTATTATTATTATTATTATTATTATTATTATTATTATTATTATTGATTTCAGAATTTGTTAAAAAGGGGATTTTTATGGGAATTATATTTAGTTAGAGAAAATGGGTGGCTTGCTTGGTTCCACGACATGCGCCATCACGACTCCGGAAATGGGTCGTGACAGCCTACCATACAACACCTCATACAGAGCCATCTGAATGCTCGACTGATAGCTGCTGTTGTAGGCAAACACATCTAAAGGAAAAACCTGGTCCCATGAACCACCAAAATCAATGATACATGCCCGCAACATATCCTCGAAAATCTGAATAGTACGTTCGGACTGACCGTTTGTCTGAGGATGGAATGTTGTGCTCAACTTGACCTGTGTGCCCAACTCACGCCGAAATACTCTCCAGAAATGGGAGGTAAACTGGGTACCTCGGTCAGATATAATGAACACGGGCACACCATGCAATCGAACAATCTCTTTCATGTAGATCTTTGCCAACTTCTCTGAAGCGTACGAAACTGATACCGGAATGAAGTGCGCTGACCCACACCGCATCAAACATCCTCTGAGTCTGTGGGAGCCCAACTACAAAATCCATGGTAATACGCTCCCGAAAAATTTGAGTCATTCATATTTTAAATGGGTAATTATTTATTAGAAAGAAAATAAAAAATAAAAAATAAGAAAATACTACCGAAAAATTTATTTTCTGACCTTCTTGATTTTGTGTGAGCTAGTGAAAGTTTTATGATTTTTGTGAGATAAAACAAAGTTATAAGACTTTGGTGAAAAAAAATCATAGTTATATGATTTTTGTGTGAGAAACAAAGTTATATGACTTTCGTGAAAAAAGTCATAGTTATATGACCATTTGTAAATTTACCCTTTGTTGGCCAAATGGTTACTTCGTCACTATGAAATTGGGTGTAATTGAAAGCGTGTAGTTACTCTCTTCAATTCTCAAGGGACGTGAGAATTAGTGGTAATTATATGTAATTACAAAATGCTATTTAGTTTCTTTCCTTTTTGTTTTTATTTTAATTTATTTTCTTTTATAACTTTTATTTCTACTATTTTACTTTTTGTGATGACCTGAATCTTATAACTTAAACCTAATTCTGAGATATGAAATCGTTAGAAGTCATGTTTTAGCTTTTCTAGATTTGCTGAGCAGTTTGGGCGTCTTTCCGGTAAGCTTTTATGTTTAAAAAAAAAGAAATTTTGCCTAAAACTTTATTTGAGTTGACTTCGGTCAACATTTTTGGTAAACGGATCCGAATTCATGTTTTAACGATCCCGGTGGGTCCGTATTGTTATTTGACATTTGGGCGTACGCCCGGAATCGAAATCGAAAGTCCCTTACCCAAGATATCGAACTATGTTGAAATTTAAAAGTTGAAAGCTTAATGAAATTGAAGTGTTTGCCAAAATTTGACTTTTTAGATAACAGGTCCGTATTTTGGTTCTAAAATACGGTATAGGTCCAATACCATAATTATGACTTGACTGTGAAATTTGGTGTAAAACGGAATTGATTTGACGTGATTCCGACGTCCGGATGTGAAAATAGGAATTTCAAAGTGTTCTTGAAAATTTCATGTGATTTGGGGTCAAATTCGTAATTCTAGGTGTTATTTTGGCGATTTGGGGTTAAATTCGTGGTTCTAGGAATTTCAAGTTCGTATGATGCTTTTAGACTTATGTGCACTTTTGGTTTAGTGCCCCGAGGGCTCGGGTGAGTACCGGATAGGCTACGAAGTGAATTAGACTTGGAAATTTTGATGGCGTCTGCATTTTCTAGCAACTGGCCTCTGATCTCTTTGCAATTGCGAACATCCCCTTGGTCGGTCAATATCGCAGTTACGAAGGATTTATTTGCATTTTCGAATAGGTTAGCCTAGGTTCGCATTTGCGATATTATGGCCGCATTTGCGGAAGACCAGTAATCGCATTTGCGATAGGCACTGGGGAAGGGAATTCTTTGCATTTGCGAAGAAATGGTCATATTTGCGATCCTACTATATCCGCATTTGCGAACATTTGTTCGCATTTGCGAAGGCTGCAGAAATGAGAAGGGGTTCGCATTTGCGATGCCTCCTTCGCATTTGCGGGCTTCGCAGGTCGCATTTGCGACATCTGTAGCTGTTGAAAAGAGACTTAAACGGGATTTTTCTCCCATTCTTCAAATTTTCAAACCCAAGAACCCTAGAGGCGACTTCTCCAAGACCCATTCTTCCCCAAAACTTTGGTAAATGATCCTAGCCCCCTTTCTTTCAATTTTCCATCAGATATGATGAATTTCCGACCTAAAATCTAGGATTTCCATGGTAGAAATTGGGGGTTTGGGTAGAATTAGGAATTTTTGGAAAAATGGGATTTAGACCTCAATTTGAGGTCGAATTTCAAAATTAATTCCATAATCAGGCTCGGGGGCGAATGGGTTTTGGCCCAAAACCTCGAGTTTTGATCAAGCGGGCCCGGGGTCGATTTTGACTTTTTGGGGAAAAGTTTAGGAAATCTAAATTCATGCATTGTAATTGATTCCTTTAGCAATATTTGACGTTATTAAGTAAATTGTGGCTAGATACGAGTGGTTCGGAGGTGGAGTCTAGAGGAAAAGCGGTGATTGAGCATTGAGAGGCTTGTGGAACGAGGTAAGTATTGTGCCTAACTTTTACTTGAGTGATTAAGAACGCCTGCCTTAATTGCTATATGAAAATCATGTGAGCGGCGTATATGTGAGGTGACAAGTACTTATACGTCGCTAATTTATCTGTCTTGCCTGTTTCCTTCTCGTTCCTCATATAAGTTTTCTTCCCCACCTTAACTATTACATGCTTTACTTGTATTTACATGCCTAATTGCTACTTGTTAGACATTGTTTCTCCTTGGTGAAGGTATTAGTTATCTTGTAGCTTTACTGTCTTCTTTTGCATGCTTAAGCTACTTCATTGGTGCTTTTAATGGTATATTCTAGATTGGTCTCGTTAAGTAGTATTACTTGTGTAAGGTTTTATAGAGTATAAGCTTCATGTTTACTTTGTTGAAGTTCAAGTATCGTGAAGGGTTTTGTGTTATATTGTGAAATTTCTGTACTTACTGAATAATTGATACTGATATGGTGAGATCGGGTTGCGCGCCGCAATGAGATGAATAAGGGTGATATATTAAGGAGGAATAAGGGTGATTGATATTATACGGTATAATCGGATTGCACACCGCAACAGGTGTAATAAGGGTAGATTGTGGTGAAATAAGAGTGAAGTATGATTGTGATTATTGTGAAATGGTGGGATTAGGTTGCACGCCGCAACACTTTTATTTACATTTTGTTGTTATGTTATTAAGAGGAAATAAGGGAAGAACGTGATATGTACGGTGGGATTGCGTTGCGCGCCTCAACAATCTATATGTGTATGTTTTTATGTGACTGTGTTAGTCGTACAATAGTTTTGAATTGCACTTAAGGATTGGTTATGGCTGAACACTTATATAATACGTTGGGTATTGTATTTACTTATTACAAGATAGTGCTCTATTTTATTCTGTCTTGCTTTCCGTTTTTGTTACTTACTATATGCAAATTACATTATATGTCCCGCTGTAGCCTCGTCACTCATTCGTTGAGGTTAGGCTCGGGACTTACCAGTACATGAGGTCGGTTGTACTAATACTGTACTCTGCAATTCATGTGCAGATTTTGGAGTAGGTTGGCTGATCGAGAGGTTTGCTGTAGACTTCACAGCTAGGAGACCCAAGGTAGTCCTGTTGGCGTCCCTATGCCCTGGCGTCCCCTTCTATACCCCCATACTTACTGTTTTTCCTTATTTCACAAACATTTGTATTTTCTTTCGGACAAATACTTGAAATAAAATCTTAATATGTTCGTGAATTGTGACTCTGGATTCTGGGTAGTACTAGTATGTAATCAAAGTTGTTATTTATGTAGTTTCACATTTATTTCGATTTATTTATGTCTTGTTTACTATTTATCACCTAAAAGTAAGGAATTTGCTAAATAACCACGAACATTGGCCCCGACGGTGGAAATTCTGGGTCCTGACGGCGTAGCAAGTGTAATGTTAGGCGCACTCACGGTCCCGACGGTGGAAATTCTGGGTCGCGACACTTTTTTAGTTTTATTTTTTCTTTTTGATTTCTTTTAAATTTTAAAATATATTTTCCGTTGTACATTATTTATCTTTTATTTCTCTACCTTTACTTCATGGGATTCCTTGTAATTACTTATATTTTATTTTATTTTATTTTTTAAACTACACCTCCTAATATTAGAAATAATGAGTCATTAACAAACTTGACATATAATGAGTGATACAATTAAAGTGAAATTTCATGTTGAATGTGGTTGTAAACTTATTATGTTTCTTAAATCTTAAGTTGTAGTGGAACTTACTATTATTATGCTGGAATTTGACATATGTTTAACTTTATTTATTTATTTTTTGGATTTTGAAATTGTGTTATTCATGGTTCCAATTTGCTTGTTTCAGTAGTATTGGCTCACACTGCATGTTGTTCTTCTTTTTTTTAGTTAGAATTGACAGATGAGTTTTGTCAAATATTTAAAAAATGTTATGACATTATATTTATAAATATTAATTTATTTTATCAAACATGAACTCCGTGATGTTCTTACAAAACGTATGCTTTTAGTTATTGTAAGTATCCAAACAAAATATTATTAATTCTGAATATATATATAAATTAGTTTTACAATATTAGTTACAAATATATGATTACTAATTAATGTATATTCACGAAAAAATATATATCTTAAATACCAAATATAAAATCATTTATACTTATAAAAAATTATAGGCATATATTTATTTTATTAACTTTTAATTGTGATAATTACTTTATTTAAAATTTGATCTAATTGTGTAATTAAACTTGTGTAAGCAAACGGTAAATTTATAATAACATTGTAATTATATTATGACAAACAAGCAGGTCGTCGTAATTACAACTGTATAATTATTAGGCTATGTAATTACTACCCTAGTAATTACACCAATTACTGTTTGCTATTTATAAGTCGTACTTATATATGTGATTGTAAGCCGCAGTTGGCTTGCCACCATTCATTTAGTTTTTCCCCATTCAGCATTCCTGTTTGGGACCCGTCTTCTGAAATGAAGCAAAGTCTACCTCATTGGTCTCCAATATACCCATGTTCCGTAGCACCTCATGACAGGTCTCAAGATACTCCTGGGGATCCTCTGAAGTAGCACTACTGAAGTGAACTAGGAAGAGCTTGGTGAACCTGTCCAATCTCCAAGCCTCAGAAGACATAGCTGACCCATCACCGGTCTGCGCCACAACAACCGACTGAACTACTCCGACGGGATGAGCTGCTGAGTTTGGTACTAGGGAGCCATCTGCTCTAGAGTGTGAGTAGCAGCAGTCTGGGCTCCTCTTCCAACCTGAGAGATGGCCGGTGCCATGGGAAATGCGCCATTATGGGTCACCAAACGGATGAAAGCATCCTGAAGCACTGGTTGGCAATGAACCCCTCTGAAACCTGAGCTGGCCCGGCAAGAACAGTTTGGGCTGGAACCTCCTCGTCAAACTCTACCTGAGGCTCCATTGTTGGGGTTGCTGCTCGGGTTCTAGGCTGAGCACTGCCCCTGCCTCGGCCTCTGGCACGGCCTCGACCTCTGCCCCTCGTAAGAGTTGCCACTGGAGGTCTGGCTGTTGCTCGGCTGAAGAAGTGGTATGTGTTTTCGCCATCCGCGAGAGAACAAAAGTAGAAGAGTTCAATCAGTACTAAGAAAACAAAATCTCAGGACAGGGAATAATAGAACTGAAATTTGTTCCTAAACTTCATATCCTCTGGGAGATAAGTACAGACGTCTCTGTACCGATCCCCCAGCCTCTACTAAGCTCGGTCATGAATTGTGAGACTTAGTCAACCTAATTCTCTCAAACCAACTTGTCACGGCCCGAATTCCCACCGCTGGGGCCGTGATGGCGCCTAGCATTTCACTTGCTAGGCAAGCCAATGTTAGAGATTTATTAAGAAAATCCTTATTTGATTTCGTAAATTTACAGCAATTAAACTACAACGATTTAAAAATGAATGCGGAAATACATAACAACCTCGATATATATGTATATACCACCCGATATGGTGTCACAATTTACGAACTTCTAAGATTTTTACTACAAGTAAGTGTCTGAAAGAGATACAACTATTTTCGAAATGAAAGAAACAGTAAAGTGAAATGTATAGAAGGGGACGCCAGGGTCTGCGGACGTCGCTGTTGATACCCAATTTTTCTCTCATATTTTTTAAATATACATATATACTTTCAAAACAGTACATATGCATCGTTATGTGATTTATAAATACATACAAGCATTTTCCCTGATCTTCTATAATTTTTAAATCAATTTATTCCCATATTTTATTAAATAAATAATCATTAATTGCATCACAAATTATTTCATGATGATTTTATCATCTAACTTTATCATTTATATCCATACCAATTTTTAAATATTTTGGTGCATTTATTATAATTACATTTGCATTTTTAAGATTAAAATTGCACATTTTGCAATAATAGCCCATATACACTTATAATTACTTTAGTTATGCAAAAAATAACTTTTATATTATATAGTGATAAAAAATTTTCAGTAATCATTTTTATGCACAAATAATAGTTTTACCATTTTATTTATCAATTTTACGAATTATCTATTAATTGAAAAATGGGTATTTAACTAATAGCCTATTTCTATGCCTATTTTCAGACCAACCCCCATCCCAATACCTAAATACATAGCCCAATACACTAACCCAATATCCCCAGCCCAACCCGGCCGCGACCCATTAACCAACCCGCACCAATCACATTTTTAATTCCTGGCCGTTGATCTCCCAAGGTCAACGACCCCTGTTTAATCTACCCCTTTAACTTAATGCCCAACCCTAATCCCCCATTTCCTCTCACCCGCCGTCTCATAATCCTCTCAACCCCTTCCCCCTCTCTCGTGAACCCTAGCCATCACACCCCAAATCCCCTCTCAAAATCCCATTGATAATGGGATTTCACCATTATTTGCTTACAATATTTGCATTCTATTGATACTTGCTCTTCAATTATGATATTACATAGGTATTTGCCTAATTTTGGCAAATACCACCTCTATATCCGACATGAATCAACCTCAATCTTGGAGATTTGGACAATATCTTGTTCATATACATGAAGAATATCTTGATTCTTCACATCAGTTGTCCGGTTTTGAGTTTAAAAACCTAACTAGGGTTTGGAGTTTGATACTTTTCCTTTTCTGCTTATTTTACTGACTTGCATGTGAGATTTTCCCTTTTTCTTTGCTTGTGTTTGTCACGACCCAAATTCCAACTCAGGTCGTGATGGCGCCCAACACCGGAGTCAGGCAAGCCAACACCAGTTTACTAACGAGATTGCTTTACTTATTTGGATATTTAAGTACTTGTCAAACTTTTAGTTTAGAAATCATTTAAATGAAGCGGTTAAGTGAGGAAAATTAATTCAATGTAACTCAAAAATCGTTTGCCAACATTTACAGCATAGCAAAATACTAGAAAATTTACTATGTGTGCCAAGATCTAGTGTCACAAGTCCACAGGCGACTAGTGGAATATACAAAATAAATAGACAAGATAAATGTACAACTGTCTGAAAAAGGGTAGACAGAAATATCCAAAAATAGTAGAAACTCCACAGTGCTGCTGAGGAACGTCAGGAAGAGCAGCTCACCGTGTAGTCTAGTCCAAGAAGTACCCTCAAGATCGCGCTCCGGTATGATAACCAGATGCACCAACCTTAGAACCTGTACAATTAAGTACAGAAGCATAACATGAGTACATATAAACAAATATGTACCCAGTGAGTATCCCGTCTAAACTCGAAGAAGTAGTGACGAGAGGAAGGCGTTTCTACTCACTAGGGTCATTAACAATAATATAATAAATAAATCTAGACAGGATTAGCAGTCATGGAAATCAAGAAGACATGGAATATCAAGTATATGATCTACAACCTACCCGCAACATGCCAAGTAACAATTATAATAAAATTCCCAAGTTCCCTTCCACCTAGAACAATTCATTTGATAATATTAATAAGACTCTCAGTAAAATACATAGCATATAGTATGCCGAGGCGTACGGCCGAAGCGACGCAAAAATAAATGTGCACTGCAGAGGGTCGAACGACTCGAACCATAGATGCATCTATTACCCCGCTCGCGAATCGATCATGCAATGCAGTTGACATAATTATAAGGCTACCCTGCTCACGAATCATACATGCGACGCGGGTGCTCATATACATACATAGAATCATCCGGATATTCAGGAAGTCGAGAGACAATATACTTGGAAAACAAGAATTCAGACAACAGCAACGTGAATATAACTTCCTAATATTCTCACGCTAGTTCAAGGAAAATAAACAACTCAAGATACAGTTAGGAGTACATATAAGGCACAAAATCATGCTTGTGAGTCCTACAAACTACCCGACATAGCATAGTAGTAGTAGCTACGCACAGACTCTCGCCACTTCGTGCGTGCATAGCTCCCGCAAATAAGGATATTTAAATCATTTATAATTACCTATGGGGACAATTTCCTCTTACAAGGTTGGAAAAGAAACTCACCTCGCGTAGATTCTACTTCTCGGACCAAGAACGCGCCCGAAACTCCAAACTCTACACCCGAGGACCCGAAACTAGCCAAATATTATACAAATATATCAATTCATGCTCAAGGTATGGAAATTTTCCTACTTATTTAGTAATTCATCATTCTTGAAGAAATCCCACAATTCACCCCCGGGCCCACATGCTTGGATTCCAGAAATTTTCGAAGAAAACACTCACCTAGCCTAAGGATCATTTATATAATTTTTTTATGATTTCATGGTAGATTAGTGGTGAAATTTTCTAAAATTCATCAACCCTAGGTTTCCACACTAACCCTTTAATTTATACTAATTGGGTGTTAATCTACCTAAGATTTAATGTAGTAAACCAACATTTAAATGGAAATTACTTACCTCTTAGTAGCTAGGCCGAATACCCTCTTGTGAGTTCTCAAAATCGCCTATGGTGGAGAAGAAATGGTGAAAAATGGTTAAGTCCTGTATTAAATGAGCTCACTGACTTGAGTGATCTCGCACATGCGGTCTCGCACCTACGGAAATTGGCAAAGAGACCTGGGATCGCACCTGCGGAGGAAATCCCGCTCCTGCGGAAAAAGGTCCGCACCTGCGATCTGGGGCCTTCTCCTCTGGGGGTTGCACCTGAGAGTCCTTGACCGCAGGAGCGGTCTCGCACATGCGATCTGGGCAACCGCACCTGCGGTCACACCAGATCTGGTGCACCAGCAGCTGAAGTTGCTGATTTTTGGCCCCGTTTGGTGTCGGGGAGGCACCTGGGCCCATTCGAGCCCCCGTGCAATTATATCAACAAGTCCTAAATCATATTAAAGACTCACTCGAGACTTCAAAACACCCAAAACAACGCTAAAACTCAAAATCACCCCTCAAAACCCCTAGAATCAAACTTAAGAACTTTAAGTCCTTGAATTCAGTTTCGATGCGCCGAGCCGACCTATACTACTCGGAATGACACCAAATTTTGCACGCAAGTCATAAATGACATAATGGAACTATTCCTGATCTCGGAATCCCGTTCGAACCTCGATAGCACAAAAACACATTCCAAACCAAATTATGAACTTAAGGAAACTCTATTTTCGCTATTTGGCGTCGAAACGCTCCCGGGTCATCCAAAATCCATTCCAGACATATGCACAAGTCTGAAATCATCATACAAAGCTACTGGAACTGTCGAAACTCAATTCCGAGGTCGTTTACTAAAAATGTTGACCGAAGTCAAACTTGGCCTTAAAAGCCAACCTTAAGGAAACCAAGTGTTCCTATATCACTCTAAACACTTTCGAATCCCGAACCACCGTCCACGCAAGTCATAAATCACTATAAGCCGTTAGGGGAAGTCTTATTCAGGGGAACAGGGTCCGAATACGCAAAATGACCGGTCGGGTCGTTATAGTGTTTGCTTGATGTCCTTCCTTACATGCGTTTATTCAATTGTTTTCCTTATTTTTGTGCATCCGATTTTACTTCTATATAAACTCATCCCCCTTTTCCCTTTAGTATAGGCCTAGAATCACTATAATCTCACTAAAAACTTAAGGCTTTGCTATGTGGTTTCTTTGTTATCTTGATCTATCTCTGGTTCTTTGCATCCGGTTCATGTTTGGTTTGAATAGTATGATTCCTCTTAAGTGTTTAGCTTAATACCTTCTAAACCGCTTCCTGTATGCATCTTTGTTAGTTCTGCACTTGCATTGAATTTTTAAAGTAATGTATTATGTTAACACTAGAATATCATCTTTGTTAGTTCTGCACTTGCATTGAATTTTTAAAGTAATGTATTAGGTTAACACTAGAATAGCTATAGGTGATATTGACAAGTTCACCTGCTCATCTTGCTCGGAATCTTTGCAATGTTTGTCTTGATGTGTTCTAATCAGTTCTAAGGCCTTTTCTGTCACTTCAGTGCCCTGATAACATGTCTTTTGGCATGTCTTTAGTTCATTTGATTCCATACTCCTTCAAGTGATTACTTGACTCTAAGGTAATTATCAAATTTATGTTTTCCTACCATGCCTAAATATTGTTTGTTTCCTGATGTGAGTAAACATGGCTTGTCCTTTATACTGGCATGTACACTTAGCATAATTAGACCTTTCAGGATTTAAATTGTTAAGTATTATGCACTTGTGTATGACAATCTTTGTACATCTTGCCAACTTGTTTTTCCTAACTCTTTCAATCTGAGTCTGCCTATGTGTTGTTTGCTAAATGATAAACATGACTCTAAGTCTTGCTGACCTTTTTAATCAACTACTATGTGTTTTGAACTCTGCTATATCTGCTTCCTAAAATCAAGTATGTCTTTTCAAATCTTGTCCCTTAGCCATTGCCTACTTTTTTTATGTGTTACCTATGCTATCCTGAATCATCATCCTTAGCTGGCTGAAAGCCAAGGCTATTTAGGTTCTGTCCTTGACCTTCCTAGTGTAAGCATTGCTCGGGGTCCATGTGAGACCCTTGTGAACTCTAACACAATGGGGTTTGGTTTCTAGTCTCCCTTGAACTGTTTTTGATCATTTTCTCTAGTGTGAGCACTTCCCTGGGGGTTCTTGAAGCCTTTGGAAACTCTGACACACTAGAGATTTTGGTTCTGTGTGCTTATTTTTGGAATATGGGTGAATCATTCACCACTGGTTATTGTGTATCCATGAACATGAGCTTTGGAGCTGTTATGGGTTGAAGGCCTGGTCTATCCAGGTGTATTTGGGCCTGCAATAGGCTCCCTATGGTTTTACTTATTCTGTAATTCATTCATTAACGCTAGTCTGTAATAATGTTTATAATAAAAATTATGGGGTATTTAGTAAAATTGAGAAGGGGTTCTTATTTTCATTAATAAAACCTGTTTAAATGTGGAGGCTAACCTGTTTTTGTATGTCGCTTAGTATTATTCAATTTTGGAGGCGAAGTAGTGACGAGGCTACGGTGAGTCACTCACACTACAAACTATACACAATATATAGGATAAAAGCAGAAAAGGAAGAGAAAATAGAAATAAGCAGTAACTTGCAAGAAATAACTAAAACTCTCGGAATTTAAGTCAACAACGTTCAGAAATTTCCAATTCTTAAGTGAAATAAAGAATATCGTAAAACTAACACAGTTCGAGGAAAACATGAGCACCTTGGTTGTTGCGACGCGCAACCCGATCCCACCATACATCTCATATTCCTCCCTTATTTCCTCATAACAGTAAATATAAATAAGAGTGTTTCAGTGTGCAACCTGATCCCACCATATCACAATAACACAATCACAATTCACCCTTATTCCACCAAACAATCCACCCTTATTACACATGTTGCGGCGTGCAACCCGTTCCCACCATACAATATCAATTCACCATTATTCCACCTCAACATATCACCCTTATTACACCTATTGCGGCGTGCAAACCGACCGTTCCATATCAATATTAATTACTCAGTATATACAGAAATTTCACAACTTAAATCACAGAAATACTTCACAATAATTAAACTCCAAACCGAAACAAATAAGAAACTTGTACACCATGAAAGTTCACATAAGTACTACTACATGATCGGTGCCAAACCTACACCGCTATTGAGTAGCGAGGATGGTCGATGCAGTTTTACCCAACAAGGTCAGGATCGATTTTCACAGGGAGTTAATTGATTTGGAATTAGGTATATATCCAAATCTAAATGTGTGTCTTGTTCCTAATTGCACTTCCACACATGTTGGTGTTAATTCTACTTCTATTGCTATTGTATGCTAAGATTAAAGCTATGTACAATATTTTTTATGATAATTTTCAAGTGCTTAAAAGGACTAGGGTAGTTACTTCCACCTAGGTGAATATCTAACGAGTATCAATAATCTAGGGCAAGTTTAATCAATTTGAGGTCGTAATATAGCTATCACACTCATGTACTCACTCTATACCTCTTGATTGTTTGAGTGAATTTTCCCAATTTGGCTTGGGCAAGAGATCTCTCTAAAAATTTAACCTTGTCTAAGGATACACAAAGATCTTCCTGAGTTTGTGTGAGCATTTGAACAAGCTCTCCAGAGTAAGCTTCTTTTTGGTTCAACAAATCCTTTAAGCTCCTTATCTCTTTAGAAGACTTGGAAGTTGCTCAGCAAATGTAGACTCAAGAAGATTCTTATCTTTTCCCGCTTGATTGGATGAGGCTTTCTCAACCGCTAGTTGTGCTTCCATAACCTTTACTTACTGCTCTAAGGTACACTTTTCTTCCTCTAAAACCTCCATCTTAAGTTGAAGACCCTCGAACTGCTCTTTCCAATTTCCTTCCTTAGTGTGATAATTATTCATCAACTGCTCTGTGTGGACAATCCTTTTCATCATCTACGTACCGATGAGATTGATCTATACAATAAGAAGAGGAATGTGATACCAGTGAAAGAAAAATCACGTAAAATAAAAAGACAAGGTTTATACATTTAAAGATGAATGCACAATATCATTCATCCACATAAGAGAGATGTGACTTTCTAGTTATGACTTCTCAACTGGGCCAATTTTTTGGTTTCATCCCTACGTCAGCTTGGCCTGATTTCTTCAAAAGATTACCATCTGTAGGAATCTCGATGGTAACTTGTTGCATCGCCCTATTGCTGCTAGAGGAATCAATTTCAACATGGGAAGTTGTGGCAGTAGGAGCAGTCGAGGAAGTCAAAATAGCCACGGGCGGAGCAGTGGCAGTAGCATCAGGTACGGGAAACTGAGGTTCAATTGGAGCAGACACGGAAAAAGAGGCAAGAGGCGTTTCCTTATAAATAAAGCCAAAGATTTCTTCATCAAACCCACGAGAAAAGAATTGTTTAGTAGTGTCACGGGGTGCAACAGGCGTCTCTTCATCAGAACTCACTAAGGTAGCATTTTCAGGCTCAAACGTGGGAACAGAACTAGGAGGGGGAATAGTTTCGTCATCTGAAATGACCCGTCTCCTAGCTCGTGGCCTACGAACCAATGAGCGTTCGTCCTGCTTTTATTTTTGACGAAGAACTAAAGATTATCCCTTAACCCTTTGATAGAGAGAGCCTTGAAGCAGTGATTGAAGCAGCACTCACACCTCGAGCGGGAAACCCTGATAAAGAAAGGGGTCAATAAGTTCCGAAATAAACATGGAGGCAAGGAAGAAAGTGAAAGAGAAAATTACCGTGAGTCTTCACGTTCCATCCAAATCTATTTGAAAGGTATTTCCAAGACCTTTCTTCCATAGAAGCAACGGTTAACAATTTTTCTACCCAACCACGTAAATCAGGAATTTCCTCAACAGTTCCCATGGTTGTTGAAAAATAAAAGTAAAACAGCCACGAGATTACAAGTTCTTCACAAAAAAAAAGAGAAATAAAAGATTGAAAGAGAACTTACGTGCAAAGTTTCACTTTTTAGGAAAGGGCATGTTCTCTTCACCCACTAACCCTCCTGTAGGAGCAACAACGAATCGGGCATACCAGCCACGATCTTTATCATCTTCAGGGCTTACCAAAATCCTCTTGCTCCTCACCACGAGAGTAAAAATCCCATGGGGAAATAATTTGGGAGAGTAAAGAGGAATAAGATGATAAAAGGTGAAAGGTAAAGAAGCCAGATTTGACAAATATCTAAGGCATGCCACAACCCTCAATATAATAGGACCAATTTGTCCTAAACACACATCAAAGGAACGAGAAAACTCAATGATAACTTGATCAATAGGTGGCCTAAAACCTAATGTGAAGGGATACGAATATACAAAAGAAAAACCAACTTTAAAGGAAGTGATCATTTGATTTTCATTGGGAATCAGAATCGGGAAGTCAAATTTTGCAATGTCTCCGCACAATAGAAACTAAACCCTCAGTAATCTGGGAAGGGTAAACATCACCACGATTATGAGAAGTCATGGAAGTAACCTGATTTTTGATTAATTCTCTATCAGTGGCAAGGAAATGTTCAGTGGGGATAATTTCGTCAACAGTAGGTTCACTAGAATCCCTACTTTTAGCGGAAGATCTATATGAAGAAGAAGTCCTAGTTCTAGAAGAAGATGGAGGAGTAGTACTGGGTTGAGAAGAAGAACCACGTACAAACACTGATCCTAAACTACGTAACCTACCACCTCTCCTACTCCTGATAGGAGCAGAAGAACAGGGAAGTTTATCTACTATGACAACTTTTCGAGGATTAGGATTTGAACAAGACATAGTTGTATGAGGAAGTAGTACGTAATGAAGGACAAGAATAAGTTGTGAATAAAGAGCATCAAAGAAAGTTTTTTGTAAAAGCAAAGGCAAATGATGTATTTATATGCAGAAGCAACCGGCATGTAAAAAGGTAATGATGGAAACGTCATTATGAAAACTATCACTTCGTGCTGATGCAGCCGCAAAAAAGCCCTACAACCCGTTGAAGAGTTCAGAGACAATCGATGACTACCCCGTGTCAGATGCATTAAATGGAAATGACATATCGGTTCAGAGATAGATACAATGGTACGTGAGAAACAACAACAAAAAATTCCCGCCTTAAATGAGATCAACTTCCCAAATATTCAATTGTTGAATAATTGGCAAGTGGAGGGACTATCTGTATTGGTACAAATGAATATTACACGTGGAATTAATTATGTGGCTGACATGGCAATACACGTGGATCACTAGTAAAGCGACAGTTGGAGAAGGGTATTAAGAAAGGCACGAGACTCAGTAGATACGAGCAAATCACCCAC
The DNA here is from genome assembly GCA_005239505.1 of Nicotiana paniculata. Taxonomy (NCBI): domain Eukaryota; kingdom Viridiplantae; phylum Streptophyta; class Magnoliopsida; order Solanales; family Solanaceae; genus Nicotiana; species Nicotiana paniculata. The sequence goes on along the minus strand of MDKI01213856.1, from coordinate 8,554 downwards.
GAGATGAGAAGAAACAGTGGCTCGAGCTTCTTTAGCGATTTGAGTGGCACCGGTGGAATGAACCAAGACAGCAAAAAGGGCAGATTCGTTGATCTTCAATTAATGAGCACAGATGATTACAAACATTACAGAATCTTCAAAAAACAGTTACGATTACCAATTATAACGTTTAATTAATGTTATTAATGCTCATAATGACCCCAGTCATAAAAGGAATAGACGTGGTACTTGAAGGTCACTATATACGGGAAAGAATGTCATCTGTACAGAGACGTTCTGATTATTATTGGAATATAATTATTTTCTTGTGCTTTCTATTGATTACTTTGTCATTTCTTATTCTAATTTCCTTTCTTACTTTTGAGAGAATATCGAATTTCTTGATTATCAGTAACCCGAGTACTTCTAAAAATAGACTTTGACTAAGAATCTAATTCTTTGGTTAAACAATTTTAGTATGATGCTATGACTTATTTCATATTATTGTGTTATTTTCTTTTATATATATATATATATATATATATATATATATATATATATAAGAAAATTTGAATTATGACCGCGCGCAAAGCACATACAGTTTAACTAGTATATTATATAGTTGTATCTTACTAAGGTAAAGAAATATTTGGAGTACAAGTTACATATTTTGTGCTATGTATACTTTACGGGTGGGTGGGTAGGGGGGGGGGGGGTCCGAAAATCCGAAAAATGTCAAAAACCCGAGATTGAAAGGCTCAACTTTGTTGGTTTGGTTTGGTTTATAGAATTAAAAACCCGATACTATTGATTTGGTTTGATAATTGAAAAATCCGAACCAACCCGACATATGTACACCCACAAGTGTGACCTCGCTGAAGCTTTGAACCCGCATATTGGACAGGATACACGGCATTTGTGGTATGACAAGGATATCCTGCTCGTCTTGTTGTTTTCAAGAAGAGTTGCCAAAATATGTTTATTCTGGTTTTGCAAGCCTTTGAAAATATTAAAATATTAGAGGATTGATGCTAGAGAAACATAATTGATTACTTATTATCTCCAGCGTTCCTTTCGAGAAAGAATGTTATTATCTATTCCAAAATAATTCATTGCATCAAAACAAGTTATTTACAACTATAAAGTTATAAAATTAAAAAACTAGAGAATCCTAGTATCAGCTTTAGCAATGGTTAAGCTGCATTTTGCCATATATACTTGGATTTCTTCGTTTTCTCTTGCCTTTTGTCGTTTGAGTCTATTAATAGCAATTAATAATGCAACTGTGCAATTTATTGAACTCCATTAGCAAAGCATGTCCTAGCTCTAAACACTGCAGATTTTCCAAAACGTACTCAAAGATTCTCCAATTACAAAAGGAAAGGTCTGTGTTCAAGTCCACCTAGTTAAGTCATCACCAAAATGCAGAGGCTAAGCCAAAAAGCTTTGTACCTGCATTTGAAGACAGACAGTCAAGTTTAGCATTTAGCCACTCAAACATGCTATACTAGCCAATAACAAACATGACAGTGTGTGTGTGTGTGTGTGAAAGCAGCAATAAAAATAATGCGCTACTTAGAACAAGTTTGACATATGAACTGAAAAGATCACAAGTGCAATCAAGAATGTTTTCACAAGATTAAGCTGATTGAAACAACGAGAGCTTTTATGTTATCAACATTGATTTTTGCAAGAGATGGGAAGAGTAGAAAACAACCAACAAGCACTTGAATCATGGCAACAGAAGCAAATTTATTTCATATTGATGTACATCTCCCCTGAGATTGTGGAGTTAATGATTCTAACAAGCAAGGAAAATACCAGTATTACAAGAATCAATTTGCCAAACACATGGTTACTAGTATATTCAAACTTCTCCAAGTTATGTTGGATAGGAAGTAGATCTGGCAAGAAACATTCCTTGCATAATAGTTGTGTTATAACCGAGATTCGGTTACATCAGAGAAGACATGAGAGAAAACACCAAAAGGTAGACACCTGATATATGTCAACAGAGCTGGAACACTAAGTAGCTGATAGATCTAAAATTAAGACAAGCCAACGCATGCGTTAGTGCCAAGCATCTACACCACCTTGCAATTGGAGTTGGTTTAAATCATACCTCAATTAAGAAAAGACCCTCCCTCTAAAAATTGTCATGTGAACGAAATTGAGTTGTAGTTATAAACTTAAGGTGTTTTGGATTTACATATCTTATTAGCACTACAGCAAATGCTTCATAATAGGATCATCTTTAGATTGGATTTTCCCAATCTTGTTAGGCAAACTCATAGCTGCTGCTAAGCATGAGCCACTGAGATTCTCTTATAAAATTCTTTAATATTTAGATGAAACGCTAGCTTTAGTTAACCATTAAGATCCACAAAAGCTAAGTCTCGCAGACACAATGTGTTATATTTCCCATCTGCAGTGGTGAAGTTTATAATCAAATTCTATATCCAATTATGCTAGAGTATCATAAGAAAGAACCCCTACAGTATCATGCCACTAAATGGATACAGGAGGAATATGCACACAAGTAAGATCAGCATTCTTCTCCTCTTCCCATGTCAAACAGAAAAAAAAAAGGGCATCACAGAGAAGTAGATAGTGAAGTACATAAAGCCAGCGATATAATATATTATTATACATGTGTAATATCCTAGTAATCTTTAATACGAAATAAGTATTTTATGTCGGTAAGCATGATGAGATGAGCTTAAATGGAGCGATATGGGAAGATGAAGATTCATAGACACACCTCAACTTGCCATAATAGTTGTTTGTAAGTCAGTAAGCATGATATAAAGGAAAGAAGATATGCCTAGGCACGAAATTTTGTTGATGAGACAGATAAATGCGTAAGCAGAGTAAGATAGAAAACACAAGTGCGCAGTTGCTGCATCTCACCTGAAAAAGGAACGTTCATAACTGAGTCCAATAAATAAATAACAGTTGCTAATACAGCATATCTGCATTTCAAGAGAAAGGGAATTTTGTTTAGATGAGACAACATCATCTTACCGAAAAATAGGAAGTCAGAGTTTTGAGGAATAACATTGAGATAAGGACCTCAAAAATTGACCATAAAAGTGCCAAGCAGAAGATAAGAATGATGGTGTTGAGAAAGTCTTGTGGGAATTTCTTGGAAACTGCTTTTCTTTTAATCTTCTTTTGGGAAAAGTAGGTAATTAAAAAGTAGATTAACTTATAAAAAAGGTCAGAATTTGGGGGCTGTTGTAGAAGTTGGATCAATTTTGGTTTGAGTCAAACAAAACCACCAAAAGGTTGTTTTCTTTTGATTTGTTCTCTACAATATAATGTTGTCCTAATAAGCAAACGGACATAATTTCTTCTTTTTCAGGGCCAAACATTGCCTTAAGACACTTGAGCTTTTGCTAGGTGCACAGAATAGTGGTGAAGTTTTTGGCCGCGCCAAATGTCAGAATCAAGGAGCCAAAAAGCTAAACGAAAATTTGCAAGGAAATAGCCAGCTCTATGCTAATATCCATAGCTTCTCAGACTGTCAATCAGACCATCTTGAATTTAGGCTAAACGGTTTATTTGATTATTTTCTGGAGTAGTGTAATCTGAGGACCTTGGGATTTTTCAATACAAAATGTGATTCCCACAATTGCAGACTATTACTGCATAATCTTGAAACTATTTAAAGCTCTCTTGCCTTAAGATTCGTTGCTTGACGACTACACAAAAAGCCTAAAACTATGAAGATTCACCAAATCCAGGACTTCTCTCATTAGGGGTAATGGTGGAAATAGTTGAGAGAATTAAAGTTGATGAGCTGTCATAAGGAAAACAGGATAGTTCATAATAGATCCAAGTTAATGACAACTCTACACTGATTCATCTTGCCATGAAAAGAACCAGCTGTAGTCTACCGATTTCTTATCTGTTTCTATATCTTGTGATTTGTCACCTCACTAAGACATTTTAACAGCAGCACATTCAACCTGGTTTGAACTGGAATCAGATTTCATGGTTAGAGAAGGGCCATCTTCCATTGTGGCATCGAGTGTAAGTTCTTGACCACCTATATCCCACCTTTTGTGTTTATCAATAATCTCATGCTTTAAAAGGGTTTAAAATTGTGAAGTTCCCTAAATTGCCTATCTGCTAAACATAAAACATAGACTACTTTATCTCTCCACCCAAATGTTAATTGATTTCCACTACAGCAGCCATCAGTCAAACAGGAGCTGAGGTCATCTACCATAAATTGCAGATTTAGTCCCCCTTTATTTAATATTTTGGCAACCGTTGTCCTTAATTTCTAGGTATATTCCCAACTTTTTTTTGAGCAAAAGACGGATCGATTTAGAACATGGAGGGGAAACGTCCTGAATGAATGTATGCTATTCTTGAGCTACTTTAAATCGAGATAAAACTTTTACATAATTAAGTAAATAAAAGTGTGTTGTGCTCTCTCTAACAGCTTAAGCTTTTAGATGAGATGGTCACACACTAAACCGTGGTATCAAAGCAGGCAGAGGTCCTGGGTTTGAGCGGGTCACGGGCTGGCCGTTCCCAATCTATCCAGTTATTAATGTTCACACCATGCATGTAATAAGTCTTTAATTGTATACTTGTCATAGCTATAGTCCAGCGCTTTCGATACTATGACAAGCCATGATGGACAACTCTTTTCCTTCAACGAGGGAGTACGTGATGAAACCAAAATAAAGATATTGACATGGTTTACATATTTCTATTTGACATTTGGTCTTCCAATAGTAAGGTATCCTTTAAAATCCTGCAGGCCCTCTAACCATTAACAGACTACAAGGACATATGAGTAAAGTGAAGTGAATAGGCTTGAGACTGTATCTATGATAATCTATGATAAAGAAAATGCAGTTTGACAAGAATTAAACTAATTTTATATGGTTCCTTAACATGGTGTGAAACTGCAAATACCAAAACAGTTGACACATCCTACATGTTGATGCGTCTCTTATGGAGAGATATTTCCCCTTGTTTTACCCAAGTTTCAACACTAATGCATGGTAAACTCATACAGAAAAAAACCAGTGATGTGGATCAAGATGGCGAATTAAGGGGACTCTAGATGATTATTTTCCCGAACATGCAAACAGAGAAACTCAAAGCTAGAAGTTGTTGGAAAGGATGGCTCTTCAGCTTGTCTTGAAGAGGAAATGAATAACATAAATCAAGCTTAGGATCATCTTCGCACAACTGCATACAGATGGTAAAATAATTTCATTTATACATAGAGCACTTCTATGTCGCACATTCTGAATTAAATCCTTTCTTAAGCACAAGGGTTATGAATTCAATTTCAGGCGAATGATTTTCTTCCCCAAAACTCACAGTATAGTTGGAAAAAAATTATGACAGAGACGCAATCAGGCAAGCAAATATTATTATTGATTCCAACTAAAAACTTTTCTTCTTCCAATGGTTACATTTGATTCCCCTCAAAAAGTAAATAAAGCGAAAACAGAGGAAGAATCTTCAGACCCTACGCAACAAATTTACCAATTAAACAGAATTTTCAGGTAATTTGGATATGAACGGATCAGTCCAATTATACCTTAACCATACAAATAAATAAAAAAAGGTCTAGTAAACTGGTACCTCACAACAACGGCACAAGATAATGCCTCTTCCTCAATGAATGTTCCTATAGAATTCATATGTGTAATATGTCAACTCCTTATCTACAAGTCTGTTAGTTTGTGTGGACTCCATGGTAGACTTGCAGTGTAACATCTCAAAGGGCATTTGACTTACACATGCTTCTCATTACAACTGTAATGGCTTGCTTTATACTTTGTTTCAGGATAAACAATAATGTACTAGATCATGTGGCGATGCAAAATGAAACTACTGCAAACGCAAAAGCAAGTGAAAATAGTCTCACTCCACATCATATATATGGATATTACATCAAGGGTATGTCAGTATATTGTTCTTTAAGATAATGCTGCTATCGAATCTTCTTCCATATAGGGAGATTAAAGTCTGATTATAGAAGAAATAGGTATGTCGGCTTTAGGACAAGGCATGCTGAACCACCAGCAGTGTAATCAAAGGCGCGCTTTTAAGCCCTAAAGGGAGGCTCAAAACACGTTGAGCGTGTCATCAAGGCGCTAAGGCATGCTTTTCCTTGCCAATAAGGGTAATCCTAAGAAGGCGGCACTAAACAATTGATATTTCACTTTATCGTAAATTCTCTTCAATTTTTTTGTCCATATATTTGGTATTCACGCTTATAGATATTAGTCGTGGACTACACATTCATATTTGTAGTTTTATTCCGCCTTTCTTCCTTAAAGCTTACGCTTTATTTGCTTTACGCTTAAAGCCCCAATAGAACTTAAAGCTTTTTTGCGCTTTTCGCCTTTGATAACACTGACCACAAGATGTTTCAAAATTAAGTTGACTAAAAAGTCTCTTCAATATCCTTTTATGTTATAAAAACGGGTTGATAAGCCACTATACCTTTCAATGGATTTACACTAAAGAGAAGCTAGAGACCCATCAACACATTCCCTCCCAGTTATATGATCAACGAGATCAGTTGGCTAGAGAGCGGGCTATTCTTTTTTCCGGGAGACTAAGCCGTCCCTTCTATTGATCGAACCGAGGGTTCGGGGGCCTTCGTCAACATGTTACGAAGCTCCGGTCTTCGGTGGGTCACCATCACTTGACTTAGAAAGGCGAACATCTGGGCAAGGGAAAACGCAGTGCGCCTGGTGCAAATGCCTTTCTTTTTTCTTGATATACCAATCAGAATGGAGGGTCTTACCCGCATACATGATTGATAGAATCACTACGTGGGGGGCGGTCAACTTGACGCGGGAGAGGCATGAGTGCAGTTCTATCTTGCGGTGTATTTGTTTGTAGTGAGTAGGGCCTTTTTCTCGTTGATTAGTTCACCCTCGCTCTATTGAAAAGTAGGAATTCCTACGGCAGTTTTGTCAACAAACGTGCTCGGGCCGGACACTAACCTAACCCACCCTTAAGGAGGTTTTCCATAGTTGGGTGTCCGCTTTAGTGTGATTACGAAGGCTAGGCTAGGTTTGGTAATATCCAAAATAAATGAAAATAGGTCGGGGTCGATAGGTGGCCGTTGGCAAGGAACTTGATCCCCCTAAAAAAGGATGAAGCCGCGGTCGAACTCTTATTCTGCAAATAAGTTGGGGCCCTTTTACCAACTCTACCATATAGAAGATGATAGAGGCCCAACTATCGTTGCCTTGCACAAGACGGTGCCCTTTCACTCCGAGTTTCTTCCTTCGTAGTCAAATCTGATGATACGCTTTGGCGATGTTACCTACCAAATAATAGGCCTGCTAGGTGATCGAATCGCTCAGGCCAGTGAGGACTGACTCACTCACTCACTTACTCCTTATCTATTTAATACTTTCTTCTATCTACTTAATTTAAAAGGCGACCCCCCGCCCCATGTTATAAGCTAAGACAGTTCTTGTACTACTTGATAGACTGGTGAGAAAGAGCTTCCATTAAGAAGTAGAAGACTCTTGTATGTACGGTAACCCTTTCTTCCGCTACCGGTGGACTGTTGTACAGAAAGGGCAACAGAAGCAACCTTTCTTGCTGCGCTTTTCAAGCTCTTAGCTTCTGCTAGTGGCGGGGCGGCAAGGCCATGTTGTTCAGTTGGAAGCCTTAGCCAAGAAGGTACGAACAATCCAGGAGCAATTAAGACTCTGGTTCACAAAATGCCCTAGAGTAGCAACATGGCGCTCTTCAAAAAAGATTTATACTCTTACATTAGTAGGTAGACCTTGAATAAATTATGAAGTAGACATAGTAAAAGCAAAAAGACACCACTCCTTGGTGGCATGCAACTACGTATACCTGCTACTCTAGCAACCAGCATTGCAGAAACCGTAGAAAATGGATCACCTATTCAGAACCAAAAGAACTTCTTAAAGTGTCGGAAAGTAAAATATATTACTCCATAAAAAGGGAAATGGGACATGGAAGAAGTGAGAACAACAAAATCTGTCATTCTTTTGAACAGTGGCAGACCAATGTAAATGATGATAACTTAAAAATATAAGGAAACAATGGTGGAGCGAAGATATTCAACTATATCTCAAGCAAAAAAATGAATCTTGATGGCTATATTTAATTTCCTAACATAACATGATAGCTTAAACTAACTTGCATTTCAAAGTCAGAAAGTATACCTGCTTGCTGTCTTTCGGAATATATAACTTTCCTTCTTTCCAGGCAAGCTTGTTTATTGTACTTTTGCTTCACGGTACAACTACATCCAGAGCCAAATGGACATGTAGTTTCACTAAATTGTTGTTCGACACACCATATAAAGATCCTCTACTTATCAAAATAATTATTATCATTATCAGCAAAACAAATTATTTTGAAAACACATCTTGTACCAAATATTTAATCATATCAAGTTCCTCTTAGCCAAAACGATCAGAGACATGAGGCATTTATATACTTCTACCTCTAATCCAGTTTAAATGTCTATTAGGGTCCCATTAAGAAAACCATTTAATAACAATAATTATAAGGGTTATTTGACAATGTTATCCTTTAT